>JASCZW010005808.1:0-135038 GCA_034211315.2 Aedes japonicus | reverse complement strand
TTTACCTCTCTCAAATTCAAACTCATCAACTGACTCGTAAGTTCAAAATCACCTCGCAGCACACCAGTAATTTCGAATTCCAACAAAGTGGAAGCTCATTTTCCAGTGCATAAGGGAGTTGGAATGTCGTCCTTTGGCGAAATCCCCTTTTACAAGGGCAAAATCCCGAAAAATGGAAAGCAAATTATCAGTTAATCATAACATGACTTTCGTCCCCCCGCCCCGAGGGGATCATAAAAAATCAATTTAAATCTGTAAAATGTAGCACTGTTTTCAATAAACCGGAAATCATTCCCCACCCGAAGATGGAGGGGCGAGCTTTGCGTTGGATGTAGGTACAATACATTCGGGTGCACAAATAAATCTTCTCCCACATGTGGGCTTTCCTCCATTCAGTTGAGAGTCAGTGTGTATGACCAAGAACGAAATGGGGAGATTGTAAATGTGTCGGGCCATTTGCCAATGGCCATAAATCGTTCCGAGGTTGGGTTGGGTTGAGAGGAGTTCCGTGCTTTCATTCGGGCGGGTGAATATTAAGCTGATGTATTGTGCTTTACTTTTTTCGTTGTTGTTGCGTGCGGAGAGTTGAATGGCCGTCACGAAAAAAGAAGGCTTGGAAAATATGTGCGCATTGAGAGATTCGTGAAATGTTGATCAAAGTAGGTATTATGATGAATTGGATTGTTTGTTTTTTTTTTCTTCAGGAAATAAACTCAACTGTGTTGGATCTAGATTGCTAGGATGACAATATGGTTACGTCAAGAGTATTCTTGTGAGTAGCGATGAGGGTAGCCTCTTTCTTGTGTAGATTATTTGCAACTACGACAGTACGGTGCTGCCGCATAGTAAAGTTTAGAGTTTGCGTGAAAGTATGCATGAGAAGAAACGAGAAAAACAGTAGTTTTGTTTTTGGGCTTTACGCATTAGGTGCCACGTATAATTAGAAGCTTGCATTGGAGTGAATTGTTCTAAATTTTTGAATCTATATGGAGACGTCAAAAAATGAGTAAACCTGTTTTCATTCGGTGAGTGGATTAGTGGATTGCACATGGAATGTGATTCAAGATCCCCACAGTAGTGATCAATTGCCCATACAAATTTTGACTGCCACAGGGTTCAATCCATCGGATTCCATCCACGTCACGTATGATCTTACCCGTCACATCGATTGGACAAAGTTTAGGACAGCAGTAGATGAAGCCGTAACGACGGTAGAAAAGCTTTCACCGCTGGAAGAGTAAAACTTCCTCTCCAACCTGATCTTAGATAGCGCGCTTCAAGCTCAAACTCGACCAGTTCCAGGGACGTCATCTCGCATCTCCTTCTCCATGGTGGGATCAGCAATGCACCGAGGTTTACCGTAAAAAGTCCGACGCGTTCAAAGTTTTCCGTAGACGTGGAACACCTGAGCACTTCGAAGTATACACGGCTCTCGAACGCGAATTCAAGCCCAACAACCGCGTATACTGGCGAAAATTCGTTGACGGACTATCGCGTGAGACGTCGATGAGTACTCTTTGGAACACGGCGCGAAGATTGCGTAACCGAACTACGAACAACGAGAGCGAGGAGTACTCGGACCAATGGATCATTCCTCGCGAAACTGAGAATTTGAGATCTGCCAATCTTTTTCAAACCTCTCTCTCGCGCTGCTTTCGCTTGGCAATACGGCTCCAGGAGCTGATAGAATCAAGTTCAACTTGCTTAAGAACCTCCCAGACGTCGCGAAGAGGCGCATGTTGAACTTGTTTAATCAGTTTCTGGAACTCAACATTGTACCGGATGATTGGAGACGGGTGAGAGTTATTGCCATTCAAAAACCTGGTAAGCCCGCGTCCGACCACAACTCCTATCGACCCATCGCGATGTTATCCTGTATTCGAAAGTTGTTGAAGAAAATGATCCTCTTCCGTCTGGACAAATGGGTTGAGACGAACAACCTGCTTTCAGATACTCAATATGGTTTCCGTAGGGGTAAGGGAACGAACGACTGTCTCGCGTTGCTTTCCACGGATATTCAGTTAGCTTTTGCTAAAAAAAAAGAGCAAATGGCTTCTGTATTCTTGGACATAAAGGGGGCTTTTGATTCAGTACCTGTTGAAGTTCTCTCAGATAAACTCCACGCTTGTGGTTTTTCACCATTGATGAACAATTTTTTGTACAATTTGCTGTCAGAGAAACATATGAGCTTCTCTCATGAAAACTCTACAGTTTCCCGATTTAGCTACATGGCTCTCCCACAGGGATCATTTTTTTTATCAGATCGTTTATTTGTTAGTCTCAGGCGTGTGTGACACTTTGCGGAGCCGATATTCAATATTGTTATTAACAATGTTCAATTGGAAAACTAGGAAAATTTAAATGAACACTTCACTTGATCACTTTTTCTAAAAATATAAAGAACTGAAACACTTTTTTAAACTATCACTAGTAATCGCGAGCAAATTTCACCACAGAAAGCTTATTTTTTGACAGGTAGGCCTATTTCGTCTTCGACTTACAGACTTCTTCAGTTTCAAGTGCTCGACTGGAAGAGAACATCGCAATAGTTCTAGTATTTATAGTAGATTTTTGTGTACCTAAAATTTGTTTTTGTTCGTTCGCCCTAAGGAATGTGTCTTGTTTTTTGTTTAGGTATTTAAAATATTATAAATTCCTACTTGATCCGTTGGTTGTCAATTTTGGTTGTGCCGTGTGTTGTGTAGGTAGAAAAGACGTTGAAACAGCAATGAATTTCAATTTAGTAAGGTGGTTTATTGTTATTGTGATGAGTGGTGTGTTGTTTTTGGAATGAAAGTATATATTGAAACAGCCACGAATACCCGTTTCATTGGTCTTTGTTAAGTATTTTTTGGAATTTCGATTGTAAATTTCTACGCTTTCTGCTACATTAAGTTTTCAACGGTTTGTGATATGTCTCAAAATTTTTATGAAGTGTTCAAAATCAAGTTTATGAAGTGTTTTTCGTTGAACATGTGTTCTGCTACTTTTGATTTGAAATTGTGTATGATGCCTTTGTCGGTGTCTTTGTTTGTTTTAGTATGTTCTATGGATATGTTCTTTGATGCGAGTTTTCAGAGTACGTTTGGTTTGCCTTATATTAATTTTTCCAAAATTATCACAACTTATTCTGTTGATCCCCGATTTATAAAGATTTTCAAAGGGGTCTTTAGAAGAACCCAAAAAAAAATTTGAAGTTGATTTTTCTCACCAGCGAAAACTACCAATGGTTCGAAGGATGGGTCGTAATTGTTTAGTGCTGTTATTATATGTCATTGCTATTATTTTAAGCTGGGGTTGTGTTTTTGGTAATGTGGATAGTGATTGCTTAACGGGTGTCCACTAAATAATGAGAACGAAAAGAATGGGTCAGGAAAAAAATACCAGTGAAGTTTTGTTCAAACTGATTTATTTTATTAAAAGGGTCAACTTAAATCTTCAAACTAAGTTTAGTGAATATTGTCATATGGTCCGTGGTCTGACAGTGGCGCAGCTTAGTTGTTATGCTGGAACATGACCGTTGGACGGCAGCCACATCGATTTTTCGGATGCAGCTTTTGATCCTGTTGGTAAGTTGCTTGGTGTTCTTGGCCTTCCAATTATCCTTGTATACCATGGAGCTCAAAAGACCGAAGAAATCCTCGATAGGACGGCACTGTGGCAAATTGTCGGTTCGTGGATTCCGGTCTTTTGGGACATATGGTATATTTTGGCTCTCCAAAAACGTTAGCGTTTTTTTTGCGTAGTGCGATGATGCCTTGTCCGGCCAAAACACGTATTTGCCATCCGGAGTGATGTTGTTTAAGAAATGGGATGAGTATTTTCTGCAAACACTCTCTTTGGTGCACCTCCTGGTTGATGGCCAAACCGCTTGGTTTGAACCACGGCTTCGAAATACCCTTATCGGATATTACGATGTATAAACATAACCTTCCGATTCAAATTTGTGCTTGAACTTATACATTACTTTTGGAGGAGTAGTAGATTTGTCGCCTAGTGTAGAATCGGTCGTTTCCGGTATCTGAGACTTCGAAAGAGGAAAGTAGCTTTCGTCGTCCAGAACGAAAGATTTTCCGCCGTAATTCACGGTTTGAATCTGCTCATCTGTGTACTCTGGGGATCTGGTTTTCTTTTCCACACACTATTCCTTCTTTTTTAGCGTCTTGCAGATGAGTGACTTCGAACAATGGAACTTTCGGGCTTCTTCCCGTTGACTTACCGAGTCCTTGTTGTTGAACATGCTGCGCAGCGAGCGGAGCGTTTTCTCATTCATTATTTTCGCTGGTGGACGGCCGCAACCTTTCTTCCGGGTTACTCTCATGCATGCCAGGATACGGTATACGGTGGATACCGGAACTTTTTCACGACATAAATGGTCCACCGTGTATTTTTTTCCACGATCTTCGTTCGCTTGAAAGAATTGTAAAACGCGCGCGCGCAGTTCTTCCTGTTTCGACGGCATGCTGAACACGACTGAACATGTTAGAGTGAAATAAGAGTGTATGAAAATTTTCTGGAGAGTGCAACGATTCATTCATCTAAAGTGACATTTCTATGCGACCGTTTTTGTTCTGATGGAAAAGTATTGAAATCATTCTCATTTTTTAGTGGACACCCGTTATAATGTTTGTTTTTAGTTTTGTTTTTGATTATTTATTGTATTGTTTGTTGTGATTAACTATTTATGTGTGATGTTTCAAAAATGTACACAAGTTCTTTAGTTTTGCCGTTTGCGCTTAGTGGCAATGTCTGTATTCTGTGTATCATGTGGTTAAATGATGCTAACTCATGTTAATATAAGTTATTGGACGTTTTTGGTATTATGCAAAGTGTATTAATCGGTTTTTGTGTAAACTTCAAATAAGAGTTTAGCTTGTTCTTTCACTACAAGCAATTCAAGAAATGGTAATTTATTGTCATTGTCAACCTCGTAAGTACAGATGAAATAGGCTTATTTGTCAAAAGATAAGCTTTGTGTAGTGAAATTTAACGGAAATTACAAGCCCTTACTAGTTTAATGCAGTGTTTCTGTTTTGTATTATTTTTAGAAAAAGTGATCAAGTGAAGTGCTAATTAAAATTTTCCTAGTTTTCCAATAACAATCGTTCTGCTAATACGCTCGTAGAATTGTTTTAAAGAAAAGTGAAGTGTAAATGTTTAATTTTTCGATTTTATTTAAATGGAGTGCCGTGGCTTGCTTTAGGTTAATGGGTCACATCATCGTTTGGAGGGTACTATGCAGGTAATTTATTTAAGGAATCAAAAACAAACCTAAAAAAGGAGAGAGTTCCTCTCCCATGTGCGCATCAAAACAGAGTTGCATACAAACGACCGCTAGAAACTATCACAAAAGCTATTGGTAGTACATGAGCGCGTAACAACACGTTACTTTTGCCTGTTGAGGTGGCGGATTCGTCCGTGCCTCGACCTACCCTGCAGTGGGATGTTAGGCAAAGGTAACGTCCTTGGTTCGAGTACTACTTTACCCATGCCCTTTCGCTCAATTTTCAATGCTTCTATTCTATTTCCAACCCACCGTGCACCGACGGAACTTTCAACACTTTCTCTTGGTGCCTCATGGTGATGAGCGAATATCTCCTTCTACATTATTTAAGGTATTAGTTGCTGCTCATAGTTGCGACATCTACCAAATCCTCGGTATCTGTAGTTCCAATCAGGAACTAAGCCGCAGACGGGTAACCGTAGCTTGCAGGACAGGTACAAAGAGCACGGAAACAAATGGATAATATAGCATTCCTAAAACATCTCTAACGTCGTGGAAGGGTTGTCTTTCTCGGGCCACTAGGGTATCCAATAGTCGTGATCTGGAGGTGTCATTATCCAGGCAATGCGTGAGCGAAGTCATCATAATTGGTTCCGCACCTACATTAATTGCTATCGACGAGGTGATTGGGTAGGTCTAGCGAGTAGTGGTTGGACATAAGTCTTGACACCACACGAATGAAACCACGACTTACATCCAGACCTTTGAACCATGATCTCAACAAAACATTTGAAATAATGGAATGTAACCATCGCACAAGAGAATTATTGGCCATCCGTTTTGCCAACTTTGAAGAGAACTCTGACGTAGTAATGGGAAAAATAAATCATATTTAAAAAAAAAATCTCGCCTTCCTGAGCAATATGAGGGGACCCATACAATGGTTATTCTAAAGGATCTTAAAACCAAAGCACACATCTGCTTCCGTTTTTTGAAAGGAAGTATGATGAGTGCCTCACTGTTTTCATCGACTGGAGGGCCTCAATAGAACTGAGACTATCCTAGAAGATAAAATAATGGTCTATGGCCCCAAGGCCCTTTCCTGTATAATTTTTATGTCAAAGCCATTGATGGTTGTCTAACTGGCAACTGTACGTTGAGAAAAATTGCAGATGATGGCGTAGTGTCTATCACGGGACCTTATAGGGTCGATCTGCAAGGACCCTTACAGGATTTCTTAGACAATTTGTCTACTTGGGCTTTCAAGCTAGATATCGAATTCTCTACGGAGAAAACTAAGTTGGTAGTTTTTGTTGTAGAAGGCATAACCCAACACAACCGAAGCTTCAAATGTGGGGCAATCTGATAACTCATTCAATGTCCTTTAAATATCGTGAGGTCTGGTTCCATTATAAGGTTACCCGGAGATCCTATATAGTGTATCCATAGCGAAAATGCCAGCAAAGCCTCAACTTTCTTTGAACAATAACCGAAACCTGGTGGGGCCTATCGTTTTTGAGATGCCGCGAATCGAAAAGAGTGTTGAAATTCAAGTGATGGATACGTGGCTTCGTCAGAAGAGTGTTTCGATTAACAAAATAGCGAAACGTTTCGGAATTCATCACGACTGCGTAAAATCTATCATCAACAAACACTAATCGTTCGATGAACTGCCAAGAAGATGAGGAAAAGCAAGGCCAGATGACCCAATATTGAATCGGCCTAAAACGCTGGTACCTCCGTCGGAATGGTGCAAGTCATCAAGAAGCTGAAGATAATAACAAACAGAAAAAAGCAAAACAAGGTGTTGAGTGCTGCAAAGAGCCAGAAATCTATACAGCCGACTTTTACGACAACGATACATATGCAAAAGAGAACTTTAGAACGGACCACACTACTTAACACCAAGGTCATCGGTGAAGATGTAAGCATTTTCTCGAGCATTCTCGAACAGCAAGCAACTTGTTCCTGCGGCTCCAAGTCATCGAATGTCTACACTAAAAGTACGAACATGACCGAAGTTTACCGTACTGCTGCTTCCGTTATACAAGCAGCACCAGTTCCCTCCTTTGTTTTTGCCTGATTTGGCTTCAGCCCATTAGTCCAAAACCTCGGTACAATGGATGTAAGAAAATTAAGTAGATTTCCTTGAGATAGACATCACTCCTAGAAATTGTCCAGTTGCCCAGTTGTGCGCTACTGGGCTATCGCCAAGCGCAACTTCAAGGCAATGGAAGTGTTCACAAAGAATTGGTATGCGGCTTGACGAAAATGCGAAATGCGAGTTAAGTTGAGCCGAATGCAAAATCAAAAACTTCTGGATGCAAAGTTACTTTCAGTAATTCTTTTGTTAAAACTAAGATATCAGGCCTTGAATTAAATCATACGGTTGTTCTTAATTATTTGTGGTTTTTATTTGTTTCATGCTATGAGAAAAAAATTGTCGAAAGTTTGTTTTCGATACAGTTTAAAGCTGGATAAAAGGAGAAAGAAGATTGAGAAGAATTGCTGATAAAAAATCTACAGATAGAAGAAATAGTTGAAAGATTGCGTGAAAGTGTATGTTTGACAACTTATACTATGTATATACTGGAATTTTATGATAATTATTTTAGGCAAACGCAATGCAAAATTCAAATTATCCATGTTGTACGTTGTTCTCATGAATGAAGGAATTTCAAGCACTTGAAGACGAAGATTTTTCTTTCAAATTCATTCGCGTTCTTTGATTGTGTGAGATTGCACGAAAAGGCTCTGTTTTTTGCTCAGTTGCTTCCTTTTTTCCCCAAAACCCGGAAACTATGGCCCTTGGCTAACGTCAAAGTTAAATTGGACCGCAGAATAGCCGTCGTGAAAGTTTTATCATGAGTGCACCATCCAACAGCAGCTCACACTCATGTTGGACAGCGAGTGGCTGGGTTGCAATAATTAAACCCCCATTTTAATATGAGTCCTGATGACCTGACATATGTGCGAGCGGTTGTAAAGCATCACACGGTTACTTTAAAAAGGTGGGAATGATGCTGGGAAGCGAGAGTGGAAAATTTATGTCTGCAGCAGCGAGCGCTCGCCGACGCCAGGGCGGGTAAATTATGCGCCGTCTTTCGGGAAATTTCCCACCGGCTGGACGTTGTTGAAAAACTCATCAAAAAGTTTAATCTACCAATTCGACAACCGCGCAGATGTGGCAAATAGATTAGATCATGAAATATGAAAGGGGGGAGATTTTCGAGTTTTATAATTGATGTTCGGGGAAGTCAACAATGGGTCGGTTTGATTATGGCCGTGTTGCTGCTCAAGTCGGTGAACCACAATTGGTAATGACTGAGGAAAACGATACAATTGGCTCGTACCAATGCAGAGTTGAACTCCGTTGTTGAACAGGTTTCGTTGACGTTTATTTTGTTTAGGTCGCGTCTGGTTCGCTTCCATTCAATTATCTGACCTTTTCAGCAAAATGTGCAACCAGCACTGCCTAATGAATCGGAAAATTAAAACGTCCCGTTCAGTTACGCCTCAATCGGTTTCTTACCTTGTCTCTGGTGTCTGGTGAAAAAAAACCAGGAAGATCATTTCCAACCCAGCTGGCATCACTATTCGCCATTCGGCGAAATCCAACCTTCAGAACTAAAAATCTGGCAAAATGGCACGAAGGACATGGCCTCAACACCTGGGCGAATAAAAATGTCACGTGACGCTTTTCTGAGGTGTGCATTCGTCGTCACCCGCTGTGAACCGCAAAACGAATAAAAACAATAACGGAACCTGGTCCATAGACGGTGCCGGTCCCGCACGAATGTCACGTAAACCGCAAGTTTTTATGGCCTTTTTAACGCCCTTTTCGGAAGGATAACCGACAGCAAAACCTCAGAAAAAGGCTCTTGCTGCACCATCCGACCACCGTCATGATCATCATCATCATCATCATCATCATCATCATCTTGAGCGTCGCCATTCGAGAGTTGGATGTCACATTTATGAGCTGTCCCTCGCACACACGGAACCACGTGGGATTTCACTTCATCATTTTTTTTTTGTCAGCTGGCTCCCCGGGAAGACTTAAATTACATCTAACCCTCGGGGATGTGCTGTTGTAGGTGGTGGAAAATGGAATGAAAGCAAAGATAACCCACCGTAATGATCGAGAGGGGGCAGGAAGGACGGAATGGAGAATCATGGTTGGCCACGGGCGGATTTATGGCTCAACAGCAGTAGTAGGCTAAGAATTATTGTCACAATGAAAGTTTCTGTCAGAGTAAAGGAAACTCCGTGCCGGGGAAATATGAGCAAAGTAATAAAAGTTTCTAAAGGGTTAAGGATGCTTAACACCTGCAAATTACTATTTTCATTACCCACGACGAAACGAAGAAAACCCAAATCACCGTGGTTACGATGATTTGGCTTGATTCGTAATTTCAGGTTCATAAATGTCATCTTGGGTTCATTTTCTACTCGGATGACACAAATGCGATTGCTTTCGATTGCTAAGCTCCCGTTTCGCTTTCCTCTCAGTATTTTTCATCAATACGATTATCCCTTCTTGCTCCTCGAAAGTCCGAACCGGCTGTCACTCGGCATTAAGAGGCTGATAGATATGGATGTATTTTTCCGCTGTAATTCGAAGATAATTTGTCTCCAGTGCCCTTCCCCTCCGCCGTGATGAAAAGTGGAAAATGGATCATCGAGAGCTTTTCGAGTCCGTCCCCTTGTTGCGCTCCCCCGGGAAGGTTATATTTTATCGGGGATTGTAAATGTTGTCAGTCGACTGAATCCGAGTCCAATCGATCCCGAATTGATGTGGGATTACTTTTTCGATGGTGGTTGATTTGTTTTTACGTGTTCACTCGACGTGTAACTAGAGTTCAACGATTGCGTATTTTCACACGACCGAACTGTCCATTTCGACGCGGAATTTACGAGCACACATAAACATGGGCCGCTAGTTCTAGCAGAGTCCCAATGGATATTGCAACGAACAAATTCACAACAAACATAATCACGTAGAAGGTCATGCACCACGGTTGCCATTAGGCATCGCAGTAGGCACTGCTCTGTCAAACTCGACGACCCGACGACGTTACTTTGCGTACGGTGGCCTGGATTGTGGATGAAGATGGGAAGGCACACTGTTTCAATCCCGCCATGTCCAATTTACGCCTGTTTTACGCTTGAAACGTGCATCACAGAATGTGCTCCAATGCTCGATGGCAAGTTTTAGCCTAGTAGATCAGACAACGTGCATGAAATCACATTGACATGGCAGTAAACAAATGCTCTTGCAGTCGCTTTTATCCTCTATTGACTGGATTTAAGTATCAACAATTTAAAGATGGCCACCATGATGGCTGGAACGCGGTGTCGGAACGCATTCACATTTGTATGTAACTTTTTAGCGTATGGGTGACAAATGATGTAATTTTTCCAGAACCTAGTGTAATGTTAACGCTGCCAGTGTTTATTGGGAAGGCATACCTCATGGTGGTCTAATTAATTCGGAATTGGCTCAGCAGGTGGCGCTAGCAGGACTGCAAAATGTTAGAATTAATTAGTTCCAACATGGAATATCCCGAGATTCTGGCCATATGTAAAGTTACTGTTTTTAGCAAAGTTGTTCAGTTGGTCAAGGCCATCTATTTTGTGAGTCGTAGTCCAGGATTGGATAGCTACGCGGAACTATTGTGCACATGATTACCTTTTACAAGCTTTATCTAGAGATCCTGGCCATATAGGACGATGCCGTCTTCGACAACGTTGTTCAGGTGGCCACCGTTAGTTGATGACTGATGTTATTTTAGAACCCGAAATGGCGGCTTCCGTTTTGGAAAAAGTGTGAAATACTGACAAATTCCCTACATTATAAATATTATTGGAAAGTAGACGGTTCCTGGGGCCGGAAATCGATGTCCGACTCAATTTAAGAATCTAAAATGGCGACTTTAGTTCCATAAAGAGAGGTAAATACTGTGAAATACCCTGTAATATGGATACTTTTGAATCAGGGACTGCCAATTAAGGCTGAAAATTGATATCTGACGTCATATTGGAATCTACGATGGCGGCTTCTGACACGAAAAAAAGTGAAATATGAAGTGTACACAGGAAATAATGTGTTCTTCTTAACGAGAAAAACAGGTCATGATTTCATGAATATGTTGTGTTTTCGTGTTATGAATATACACCATGAACAAAATTCATGATATCATGAACTATTTTCCCGCCGTAATGACATCATGAATAAATCGGGTCAAAACCATGAGGTGAATTCCTGATACTGAAAACTTTATCCATGAATCTACTAAATTTACTTTAACGACTCTGAATTAAAACAAAAAAATGAATCCATCTTCAGGATTCGAACCTACACACTACCAAAATGCCATGTAAATTTCTGTCTGCGGAGACCGACACATGCAAGCGTCCTTTAGCACATAAGAATGAGTTGAAAGAGATGAGAATATAAACTCAATCAAACACATCTTTCGACGAATTGCGTATGTGTCAGTCTTGGGAGACATATTTTTACACGAAATCTTTGTTTACGTTTCCCGTCTCTTTACAAACATGAATTACGTCTCGTGTAAAATTCATAATTTCTAAGTGTGTAGTGTTGATGTGAAGAACTGTGTTAGTACTTGGTGGATGTACTCACTACGCTATAGTTATTCTTGAAAAGACTCTTGACTAATGAAGCTACACAATTTAAGATTAGAAGCAAAACAAGACTTCCTAAGTTCATGACTGGCATCTGTCATTTCAAACATAAAACCATGAATAAGAGTCAAGAATTCATAAAATAAGAAGAAAGTTAGTATGATGATGTTTTGTTCATGAAAACAGAAACGGATTCGTTTCCGTGTAGGTTCGACGATAATTTATAATACACACATATATTAGAATTTATATACGCCCACAAGAGCTACATAATGACGTGTTAATTCAGTACCCTTTATATGGTCACCTTCTACACCCAAAATTAACAAGCAATATTGTTCTGCAATTTCGCATGATTTTGTTTCATTTCTCGTAATGGATCGTAACTTGGAGAATAAATGCAACGTTGGTCGTGGGCAAAAAAAAGCAACACATCAACTTGGGCTGAAAAACGCAATGTGTGAGTAAGGTTGTGCAGTGCAATAGTGTTGAGTATAAGATTGAGTCCGGAATTTCAATGGCTCACAAAAAAACAATCATGTTACAATCATGAGATTCGAACCGAGCCAGCCTGCGTCATGACTTCAGATCGTAGCCATTCAGCCACTTTAACAAAATTGAATAATTGGTATAAATTCCCAACAGTTGCTTCGATTGTCAAGGCACTCGGCGATACAGAAATGATGCAAATGTCTCTCAAACACACTTGAATGGCTTCGTTTATTTCGTAAAGAAGATCAAACTTGAATTCCTCTCTTTGGAAGTGTGATCACGAGTGAAAATAAAAATAGAACACTTGACAGCGGAGTTCTATCAGTAGCCAATGGTCCAAATTACAGTGACGTCACATCCCAGGTTTGACAGATACTTGTGCCTTTTTGTGTTCTGAGATTCGTGTTTGAGAAAAAAGGACGGGGAACACAACGGTTATTGCTATCTCAAGGTCAAAAATGAGGTTAACTTTTTCCGTGCAATAGTCTATAGCCCAGCCAAAAATAAAAGCCAATTAGTGTTATAAAATCAGTCTCAAGCAGCAAATAGTGACCATGGAAACAACAAATTAAAAGGTATAAATGTTAATTTTGTAAAACTTCAATAGATTGAACAAACCTTTTTTCAGGATAATGTATTTGGCAAACTGCTGCTATGACTGAAAACGAACGAAAACATTCTTAAGCGTGGAGCCACAAAACTCTACACTAACATTTTACAACATTCCTTGCATTTCAGAATCAACCGAATGAAGATGATTTATAATAGATACGAATGCTTGTAACGTATTATTAAAAAAAGCAATTTTTTTCGGATGGTGACAAAAAATAAGCTAAGACAGATAATTGCTTTTGATCAATTTCCCATGGCAGGTAATTATGTAAGCTTACTTGCAAACACATTCTGCGCCTTTGGGAGAGGCTTTCCGGCAGTTAACCAGAACATTCGACATGGAGGACGAAAACATACGTATAGGCATGTTTTTGAGTTCTTTTTTCGTTTTATTTATCAATTCCTCCTCAGTTATCACGACAAAATTGTTGGAGTAGATCTTACGCTTCACGTTGGCCCAGAAATTCTCGATGGAATGCAGCTGGGGGACGTTGAGTGGGTTCGCCGACTTGGGTACCACATCAATATTCAGCCACTCCATCTCCTCCAACGATCGCTTCGACTAGTGGGCCGACGCCAGATACGGCCAGAACACCGCCCTTATGGTATTTCTTGACGAACGCCGCCACTTTTGGCAAGCATTTCGAAAGAAGAGCGGCTTTGACATCCCCTTCTCGCTGATTGTCAGCCACTGCAGCACCTTCTTGAGGAACTTGGTGTGTGAAATGAACTTCGTCTCGGAGCTCACTTCCTTCGTGAGGGAATTAAAATACGAAGTGCCCTGCCAGTCGTTGCCATCCAGGGTGAGATAGGTCTCGTCGTCCATCACCGCCGCCACGTCGTGATTCGCCGGGAAAATCGAGTTGACCATCTTATTGAGCCGCTGCCGCTGCGTCATTACCTGCAGCTCCGAAACCAGTGGACCGAAGTTCCGCTTCCGGACATGTACTTTTTTACTGTTTGGTCGGTTGAACCGACCTCCCGACCAAGCGCTCGCAGCGATGTAGTCACTTTTCCCTCGGTCTTCCTCTTCAGCATCCTTTGGAGCTTCTTGTTGCTCAGGCCGTCCGGAACCGGGCTTTCTTTCGATGCTCTGATTGTAGTCTAATAGTGCCAAGCTGTTGTAGATACCGGAACGGGCGTATCCGGCGTCCACAGGGTGCCAAACGATGACCGTTTTCGGCGCGGCGGGTTGCCGTTCTTTGAACGCGCACACTTCTGAACGGAGTTGCTTCGACTGATAGAGCTAACAATTTGGTCTGCTGACTCATGGGTTACTATGATTGATGCTGCATGGCTAGTTTTATCAGTGCGGGTGATCATGAACCCATGAAAAATCAGCAATTTTTGTCCTTTTTTAAAAATGCAAACGTTATGTGAACCTTGGTTTGAGGCTCATATTACGCGCAACGCCTTGAAGTAGCCTTGCCGGAAGAGGGAGAACTAATCGAACAACAGCCATCAACAACGCAGCGGAAGGCGCCATTGCGCATGTGGAAGAAATCGATGGGACGATTGGTTTGACAATGAGTGTCAAACGGTTCTAGATGAGAAAAATTCAGCGCGGACGTTGATGCTGACAGAAGCGAAGACAGCAAACTTATCTCTTCCGGGATATGAAGCGTCTCATAGTGGAGTTGGAGTGCGAAGAAATGGAGCAACTGTATCGTTCTCCAGATACGCGTAAATTCTACAAGAAGCTCAATGCATCCCGTAAAGGTTTCATGTCACGAGCCGAAATGTTTCATGATAAAGATGAAGGTATCTTGACGGATGAACGTGAGGTGATTGAAAGGTGGAGCAGCACAACGGTAAACACTTGAATGGCGCAGAGGTAGAATACTTAGACAGCAGGAGGAATGGCTTCATCAACATGGTGGACGAGGGTGAGAATGTTATCAAACAGCTTAATACTAACAAGGCAGTGGCGAAGGATGGCATCTGAGCGGAACGTATGAAAATGAGCCCGCATAAGTTGGCAACTTGTCTGCATCGACTGATAGTTAGGATCTGAGATACAGAACAGCTACCGGAGGAGTGGAAAGAGGGAGTTCTATGCCCAAAATACAACGAGAATAATAATTTTAAATGGGAGATTTATCGAGCGATCACTATTTCCAACGGGGCCTACAAAGTGCTTCTGCAGATTATCTTCCGTTGTCTATCGCCACTAGCAAACCGATTTGTGGAAAGTTATCAAGCCGGTTTTGTGAATGGGCGACTGATAACTGACCAAATATTTACGTTGCGGCAGATCCACCAGAAGTGTCGCGAATATCTAGTCCCTACTCACCACCTATTTATTGACTTCAAGGCTGCGCCACGATACTATGGATCGTGACGAGGTATGGAATATGGACGAGAACGTTTTTTCCCGGAAAACTGATCAGTATGATCAAGGCTACGATGGATGGTGTGCAGTGTTACGTGAAGATATCGGGTGCGTTGTCGGACTCGTTTCCTGCCTCCTGTTAAACATTGTGCTAGAAGGTGTTATGACACGTGCGGACATTTACATGCAGGGTACGATTTTCAATAAATTTGTCTACACCGGATGTTCCGATAGAGCAGAAGATTCTTTGTAGCTGCTACTCTTATTTTAAATTTCGACAGCTCGAAGCTAGAATGAATATATTTATAAATTAATTATTTTCAAACAAAGGATATTCCAACTTACATTAACCCATTTTCGCCGTTTTCCACAAAACATTTTTTTTTCGACGATATCGTATCGAAATATAAGTCTTGTGGATGCATTAATGAAATTTAGCATTCTTAGAGGTTTTTTTTTGACGCTTAGGAACACCGTGACAGCATGTTGCGTATACGCAACACTGGTGCATTACTCAACAAATAGAGTGCAACATACATTTTAAGCTCAATTGGTACACACTCAGCCACACCTTAATGGATGGTTAACTAGCTACAAATAACATTTGGCCTTTTGTGAACATATTCCCATTGTGAAACGACAAAAAATATAACCAGTAACTTCTAGTTTATGATTGAAATTGTGTCCATAAGACATGTACCAACTCATACAATGCAATTTGTGAGTTTTTTTTCTATTGGTGTGTGTGATTACAGTCAGTAAGATAGCCAAAGGATATACCTTTCAAACAAACTAATTTGTTTTGATCGTATTCAACGTACATACATACACGAATTTTTCAAAACCACTGTTGCGTATACGCAACAGCGGACGGAAATGGGTTAAGTCTTCCCTTAATTGACCTTTTCCGAAGCAATATCTTATCCAATAGCAGGCTTTTCCAGCGTAACTCTCTTATTGGCAGTAGAACAAGGCAATTTGGCCGAACCAGCAAGGCAACCTAAATTCAACGAAATTCAATAATTCAATTCAATAGATTCACAACCCTCATCCCGGCTACTGCGTTTCTCTCGCCAACGCTGCTCTTCAAGAAAGCACACAGCTATAAGTAAGCAAATTAATTCCAAGCTCGCTGACCTCCTATTTTCTAAATGAACTCCAATGCTCACCAAGATTTCAAACACGTTTGTTATACTATTCCGCTTCTTTATCTATACCATGACGTTTCCAGATGTCAACGCAATTTGTCTGCTTGCCTAGTAGGGGTGCCAGAACATCGGATCATTGGTTACGTCGAATAACAACTGCAGCAGAGAAACTCGGAGACGCATTATTACCTAAACTAGTGCCTACTATGGACTCCCCAAGACCTTGAGGTCTGGTACACCCCCGAACAAAGTGTACCGTGTAAAAACGCTGATAAGGCCGGCAGTTCTTTACGGGCATGAGACGCGGACAATGCCCGAAGAGGACCTGAAAGCACTTGGAGTTTTCAAACGACGAAGAATCTTTGGCAGTGTATGTGAAAACGGTGTATAAAGGAGAAGCATGAACCACTATCTAGTGCAGCTCTATGGCGTACACAGAATCCAGAAAGTCGTTTAAGCTGGAATGGAAACAATGGGCAGGACATGTTGTAAGAATGTCGGACAACAACCCCGCAAAAATGGTGTTTGCCTTGAATCCGACCAGTACAAGACGAAGAGGAGCGCAGCGGTTAGTTGATTAAACCAAGTGGAGCAAGACCTTGGAGGTGTCGGACATTCGAGGAACTGGAGGCAAGCAGCGCTCAACCGAGTTTTATGGAGAAATATGGTGACGCAGGTCTATTTCTAATAGGACGTTGGACCAACATACGAAGGGATTATTTCTGCTTGGAGGTTTGTCAAATTTCAACTTCATTTGTTTGGGAGCCCCCTCCCCTCCTCATAAAGCGGAAAGGGATCTCAAACCACCTAAGACAAAAATCCGGCCTAAAAGCTCCCACATGTCAAATTTGGTATTTAATTCATTACTACTCGAGTTTTGCAGATATTGGTGTTCTATTTGTATGCCCCCCTCCCCCTCTTTCCAGATTGGGAAGGAGCTTCGAACCATCATAAGAACTTTTTCCGGTCCCAAAAAAACCCAAAAAATAACATTTTCGAAACAGCAGAGATAATTGTCATGTTTGGTTGACATTTGTGTCTCATTTGTATGAGAGCGAATCGCTTCCAGAGAGGGGAGGAGTCTCAAATCACCATAAAAACATTTCTTGCCTCCAAAAACTTCATCATACTAAATTTGGTTCCATTTGCTTGATTAGTTCTCGAGTTATGCAGACATTTGTGTTTCATTGGTGTAGGAGGCCCCCTCCCTCCAGAGAGTCTCGAACCTATCATAGTAAGAACTTTTCCGGCCCCAAAAATCCCTGCATGAAAATAATCATACCAGCAGGGATAATTCTCATGTATGGTTGAAATTTGTTTTTCATTTTTATGGAAGCCATCCCTTCCAAAGAGGAGAAGGGTCTCAAACAATCGTTGAAACATTTATTGCCTATAAAAATCTCCACATGCCAAATTGGGTTCCATTTGTTTGATAAGTTCTTGAGTTATGCAGAAATTCATGTTGTATTTTTATGGAAGCCATCCCTTTCAAATGAGGGAGACATGACAAACATCCATAAAAAATACTTTATCTTCATAAGCTCCTACAAACCAAATTTGTTTCCATGTGCTTGTTTAGTTCACGAATTATGCAGAAATTGGTGTTTTATTTTTATGAGAACCCGTCTTAAAAGGCGGGGGAGGAGTTCTGATCCATCATGAGAATTTTCTCCGGCCAAAAAAACCCTACATTAAGATTTTCATAACAGTAAGAATAGTTCTCATGTTTGGTTGAAATTTGTATTTCATTTGTATGGAAGCTCCCCTTTTCAGAGAGTGGAGGGGTCTCAAATCACCATGAACACATTTCTCATCATCAAAAACTCGCCCATGCCAAATTTGGTTCCATTTGCTTGATTAGTTTTCAAGTTATGTAGACATTTGTTTTACACTTGTATGGGAGCCCCCATGTTCAGAAGAAAGAGGGGTCTGGGATCACAATAAAAACATTTCCTGCCTTTAAGAACTCTTCCATACCAAATTTGGTTGAAAACCTCCACATGCCAAAGTTGGTTCCTTTTGATTGATTAGTTCTCAAGTTATTGTTTCATTTGTATGGTTTTATGTTCTCAAGTTCTCAAGTTATTGTTTCATTTGTATGGTTTTATGTTTCATTTGTATGAAAGCCATCTTTAACAGATAAGGGAGGGATCTCAAAACACCACAGAAACATTTGTTGTCTCCAAAAATCTTCACATGCCAAATCTGGTTCAATTTGCTTGAAAAGTTAAGCAGAAATTGCAGTTTCATTTGTATGAGAGCCCCCCTTCTAGAGATGGGAGGGGTCTCAAGCTAGCCTTAAAAACATTTGTTATCTCCAAAACCTCTCACATGCCAAATTTGGTTCTATTTTCTCGATTAGTTCTTGAGTTATGCAGAAATTTGTGTTTTTCATTTGTATGGGAGCCCCCCTCTTTTCCCCCCTTCAGACGGAGTAGGGTCCTCAATCCATCATAAGAACCTTTTACGGTCCCAAAACCCCTGCATCTAAATTTTCATAACAGTAGTTAAAATTCTCTTGTGTGGCTTAAATTTGTCCTAGGAGTTTGAGCTGTTTAGTGGATTACCTGTAACTAGAAATTAGATGAAAAATTAGTATCTTCCATTTAATTCCAACTACCTTTGCTTATCTTTGACAGATACGCGTATTTCGTCTACAATGTGCAGACTTCTTCAGTGTCTCGTACTAATAACTCGACTAAGATACTAATTTTTCTTCTAATTTCTATTTTAAATTTGTGTTTCATTTGTTTGAGACCCCCCACCCCTATTCAGAAAGAGGAGGGATCTCGAACCACCGTAGAAACATTTCTGGCCTCCAAAATCCCCACATGCCAAATTAGGTTTCTTGCTTGGTTCTCGGGATGTATGCAGCGAAATTTCGTGTTTCATTTGTATGAGAGCCCCCTCTTACAGAGGACGACAAGCCGAGTCACCTTGGAAACATTTCTTGCCTTCAGAAACCTCCACTTGCCAAATTTGGTTCCATTTGCTTTATTAGATCTAGAGTTATGCAGAATTTTCAGTTTCATTTGTATGACAGCCCCCCTTCCAGGAGAGAGGAGGGGTCTCAAACCACCAAAGAAACTCCACATGCTAAATTTGATTCCATTTGCTTGATTAGTTGTTGAGATATGCAGAAACTTCTTTTTCATAAGTATGGGAGCCTCCCTTTTTAGAGATGGGAGGGGTCTCACCTACCATAGAAATATGTTTTGCCTCTAAAAACTTCTGCATGCTAAATTTGTGTTCTTTTACTTGATTTGTTGTTGAGTTATGTAGAAAAGAGTGTTTCATTTGTATTGGAGCCCCCCTTTCCAGAGAAGGAAGGTGTCTCAAACCAAGAACCTTTCCCGGTCACAAAAACTTCTTCATACAAAATTTCATGCTGATCGGTTCAGTAGTTTTCGAGCCTATGAGGTTCAGACAGACAGACAGACAGAAATCCATTCTTATATATATAGATAGATAGATAGATAGATATCTCTAGAAGCACACTTGTTGCAAATTGGTTGAAGTTACTTCAATGTGACTCAATTAGGTTACAATCAAGTTTCTGCAACTAACGATGGCAACTTGGTGTTGCATGGGATGTGTTCTATGGTTTTTTTTTTTTTTTCAATCATTTATTTTCCGTCGGCCTATTTCCTCACATTGTGACAATCACCGACGCCAGGAGACGACTCACCACCTGGACCTACTAACGACTCATGACTATGAACCGGGACCAACGGCTTTACTTCCCTTCCGGAAGACGTGACAGATTTTCGCTGAAAAAAGACGCAAGTTGAACAACCCTGGGTAGTAGCAGTCACGCTTACCACTACACCACCGACGCCGGCTATTATTAAGCGTTCTATGGTTGCTGTGATTGAAATAAGTGTACGATTGTGTTTGTTACACTCTAAGATGATTGAATGATAACCGGGACCCAACAGTTAATAAGTTTTCTAGGCCAAACGCCAATTTTGACCACTTTTTAGGTGTTGTAAATGCTTCCAACACCTAAAAATTGGTAAAATCATGTTCACATCAATATTCGTTAAATTAAAACTGGACAAACTGCGTAAAAGATTTCTTTACAAATGCTCTAAACTGTACACAAGGCTGAACACAGGAGGGTGAACGAGGACGTGAAAGTCATGTAGACGGTAACCCCCTTTTGCCAAATAATTTGGAATTCGCCACAAAATGCTTGGACCCACTGTGTCTGCGCCGTGTGTTGGGCCAACAAAAGTTTAAATCATATAATTGCTGGCATGAAATATTTGGTTCTGGCAAAAGCTAACGTGATTGGAGCTTCATCCAAGTATGCGATCTGGTACAAACATTGACGGAAATGTTATACATTAATTGTTATGTTATGTATTCTCCGTGCGTGGAAGTAAAATATTATGCTCGATGTATAATCAGATAGAAAATGACATGAAATTACGCTATATTGCGCGAACGGTTTAATGAAACTTAACTAAATTTCAACGAAACTATAACAGTAAGGCAATCAGATAGACACGTATTTCTTAGGCTACACGGAAACAAATCTGTTTCTGTTTTCATGAAAAAAAAAATCGTGAAAATAACTCTTATCTTATTTTAAGAATTCATGTCTCTTATTCATGGTTTCAGGAATAAAAAGAACAATGCGAGTCATGAACTTTGGAAGAATTTTTGCCTCTAATTTAAAATTGTGTAATCATCTTCACAAATCAGGAGTCTTTCAAGATTAACAATAGCGTATTAAGTCATCCAACAGGTCCTACCACCGCTCTTCACACCAACGCCAGGTTCGAATCGCGACGTTAGATTTATTTTTTTGTTTACATTTAGAGTCCATAAAGTAGATTCATGAGTATAGTTTCAGTATTAGAATTCAGCTCATGGTTTAACCAAATCAAATCATGATTTCATTGCGTTGGCAAATAGTTCTTGATATCAGGAATATTGTTCATGGTGTATATTCATAACACAAAAACACAACATATGCATGAAATCATGAGTTGTTTTTCTCATTCTGAAGAACAAATTATTTCCCGTGTAAAATATTGTTCATTAAATTTCCTAACTTCAAATCAACGACGAAACTCTTCGAATTTCCACAAACGTCAATGTCACCGACATTTGTATCTTTAAATCAATATCACCTGTTAAAAATTAACAAAAGAATACGCCACAACGCAACCACCTACAAGTAAATTTTCAACCTAGACGCCTCTCTTCAATTTCGGAACGTTAACTATCCAATCTTCCAAATTTACCGCATCAACTACCGTGAGGATGAAGAACCCATGTTCCCGAAACAAAGCAACCGACAAGAGCCTCGAAACAAGAACACCACGGGTCATTATGGGGTTTGAAGTGGATTGCCATAAGAAACAATTTATTAGTATTAAAAGCAACCTCTGCCAAGCCCGCAGTTGTGCATCTTTGTTTACTAACTTGCCTTGGCTCTTCGCACTACAAATAGGGCATGCTTGAAATGACGAACCATCCGCATGGGGGGATCAGAGCGCAAACACATCCTACATCGTTCAAGGACGGCTCCCATGCGATTCCACCTATCCTTCAACGTCCGCCCATTGTCCATCAGTGTCTGGTGAAACTTTGGCATGGCCAGCTTGGATCCATTTTTCGAAGAAAGCAAAAGTGCTTCTGGATGATGAGCTTTATTTTGATGAGCTCTCCGGGAAAGTCTGCGTCTGTGAAGCGAAACTTGATGTTTATGGAAAGCGCACTTGAGCCATTAATTCTAGCGTACGGCTTCAGTTGGGGCCAGAAGAAAAGAAAATAAGATGCGTCGGTCTTCTGGGGGCAAAACAAGGATAATTAATCGTTGCCCGAGAGCAGCAAGTTCTGTGCGAAATTCCACCCAGAGCCGTTGAAGCACTGTTCAGCGTTAGTTTTCCACATTTTTCACAAGGTACTCAACTTTGCGAGAATTAATGAAGGAAATATCAATAAAAGTCGTCTCCGTCGTTTGTCTTCGTGGCCGAACCGAATCGTTGGAGGAAAATTTAAACTGAACGTTTGTATCATTTGCGTATTCATACGGCGTGGTGCCTGCTAAATTGAGAGATGGTAAGATTTTTTTCGGACCAACTGTCACTTTTGTGATCACGTACAACGCCTACTTGGCGATGCGATGCACAAATATTCGGAAAGAAGTTGACCAAGTCGACCGACTTGCTTCGATTGATATGTTACGTGCTTCCCCAGAATCGTCCTTCGCAGATGACGGATGGCGAAGACAAGTTGTGTGGAATCGATTTCATGATTAATCAACTCCCAGCTCCCAAAACATCATTGCCAACGTTAATTAAGCTCCGAATCGATGCAATTTACGAAAAAAAACAAAAACAACGAATGACAACATGTTTTCTCATTTCGCAATGGGTAAGCTGGAAAATTGGTCCAAATCAGTCAGTTCGAGCGGGTGAGTTCGGTGGGTGGTTCGGGAGGGGTCTGTTTTTAGTTGTTATGTTTCGGTACTTTTTCATTTTTAATCTTGATCTGCTCTGCTCTGTTCTGCTCCAATCGAATGGCCGTTGCCAGCGACGACGTCGATGTTGTTGTTGTTGTCGTTTTGCAGCCAAGTTGAACGTGACATTGCTGATGGCTGGGTTGTTTGGGGGTGATGGACGGAAGGGAGGGGATCCAGCCAAAATTCAATTTTAGTAAATTGATTGTGAAATTGCAAAATTGGGAATGGAAGGTTTTTTTTTTATTTTGTCGTGTCGTAAACCCCTTTCCCCCTTCTCCGTTGCTGTTGCAATCGTCATCGCCGTTGTTGATTGATTTTAGGCAATTACTCTTTAATCAGTCGATTTCTTTTTGGAGGATGATTATTTTTTGGACACGTTTCATTGGATTAAAATTCTGCTACTCCGGGTGGGATTAGTTTGTTATTGTTGGCAGTAATTGAAATTTTCGGCTTTGTTTCCGCGGAACTTGGTGCAATATGTTTGGATTAGTTACAAGCGAAAATTTTTTAGTTACTTTTTGGGATTAGGAATTTTGACATTTTCACCGAATCTTATGCAATGGTACTTGCAATAAAGTGGCAACTAATTGCTAGTTTGTTTTAGGCTTTGGACTGATTTGCCCTTTTATTGCCACACCAAACGCTTAAAAATGCAATGAAATTGCTAGTTGGTTAAATGTCAATATATTGACTAGTCAGCCAAACAGCTCAGTAGAGTAATGTTAGTTTATGCGTTATCTAATGCACGTCTAGATGTTCCGATTTTTCATGCGATTACACTGCCAACTGGTCAGTATCACAGAAAAGAAAATAGAGGTGGGTTAAATCAGAGATATAACCGCGAGGTTCTCGTAGGACCGCGTTGGTGTATAGTAAATAATATTTACCATAACACATATGGTTGATAATTATTGAACTAGGTAATTTGAGTATTTGGGTATATATGAAGTTGTATAAGCTGTCAACTCTTAAATCCAACTCTTTGCAATTATCATGTTTTTGTTGTTGTTTCTCAATAGCCATACGTACTTCGATTGCCGTTGCTGAGACATTTTTTCTGAGAACGTAGAATATCTTCGTTGGTAGCTGCTATAATATTATACGTGATATTTCATCAGGGTGGCTCACTTAATTTTATTACGGTGGTCCTTTTTTATGGAAAATTAAAAAAAAAATGAATTTGAAAGAAACGTAGAAGATAATAATATTGAACAGAGATCGAAATTCTCACTCAGCTGGGTAAAAAACCATGCGCTCTCTCAAGTATGTTGTCGATAAGTAGCGAACCGTTCACATTTTCATCTCTCTTCTTTCGCCGATAATTCATTATCCGCTCTCTTGCATTTCCGAAAATATCACTCTCCAAAATTCAACGAAAATATTTTTCTCTCATGCCTCCCAGTTTTTCGCGGTAACTGAAAACATGCTACCTACACGGTGTTCAATAAGTTCGGATACACTTTCAAAATTTGTTAAAAAAAAAATGAAAACATGCGTTTTTTATTTTTTGGATTTATGTTGATTGGTGCTATGCGTTTACAAGGAACGTTTACAACATTTCTCTTGGAATGACCCCCTTTGTACTCCCTAACGAGCTTCAAAACGTTTCTCGAACGCGTCGCAGGCGCACGCACGGACTGCATGGGCATTTCGTCCCAGATTTTGAGAATTACCGTCTTGAAATGATCCAAGGTGCTGACCTTGTAGCCCGTTCAGCTTCGCCATCAGCATAGGACCAAACAAAAAGTCGAGAGGATTCAAGTCCGGGGAGCTGGTAGGCCACAAAGTTTCTGTCCAGAAAGCTCGTTGTTAAATTGTCCCGACGTCCAGGCTTGAACCGCATTTGCCGTAGTGGGTGGGTTGGTGCACCGTGTTGTTGCTGGAACACGTAGTGCTCATCGCCGTAGAGGCTTCGGAGACTGGGGGCAACAACCTTTTTCCAAAACCTCAGTTTTGTAGTACGCCGCGTTGATTTTGACGCTTTTTTCTTAATAAACACCAAGGGTAAAGCTTACCACGTTTGCATACTGCCCCCAAACCATCACCGACGCGGCACTTTGGAACCGAGGGATGTTTATATTGATTCAGGGGAATGCTGTCCCTCGATGGCGCCCACACCCGGTCATTTTGGCAAGATCTGCGTGGCTGCTGCAGCACGAACAGTTTCTCGTCCGAAAAACAAACCCCTGACCAGCGTGCCGGGAGAGAGGATCCTCTTAGCTCGATCCAACCGCTTTTTGCTGGCAGCCTCCGAAACGCCATGGACCTTACGTTTTTTGTAAGGCGCTCCGGAAATCCGGGCGTCCTGGTGAGTATGGTGTGAGCGGTTCCAGCTGGAAACGCCGAGATCTGCAGCCAGCTTTCCGGATTGAGCGGTTCTTTTTGCGCCGAATTCGCTCCCTCACGATCTTGATGACCCGTGGCGCGTCCTCGCTGAACGCGGCCGACCGGGATCTCTGCACGGTCATTGGTCGAGGACGTCTCCGGTCCCGGTATCGCCTGATGGTCGTGTAGACAAAGTTCCGCTTGACCCCCATGCGATTTCAGCAGCCGGAATATATCGCCGGGTCGCTCACCGTTCAAAAACGCTTAATTACGAAGTCCCGATACTCTTTCATCGCGCGTAACAAACGAACAACAACTAACAGAATGTCAACACCGCGCAACATTCGGTAGCGTATGAATGAAGCTTTCAAAGCTGACACCAATACCAATGCAGAATATGTACATGGCGCATACCTACGCAATGATGAAAACTTGTATTCGAACTTATTGAACACCGTGTAGATCGTAGACGAGTAAAAACCTAAAATAAGGCCAAGCCGGTGCACACTGGAACCGCCATGGATCATCATTATCGAATTATAATGTAAGAATAAAACAAACATGAAGACTGGTGCATTTTTAGGTGTCAAAAAGTAATTAAAAAATAATGATCGGCATCTAGGATTCATTGAAAAAGAAACGATTTATCAGCTACTCATTCTCTCCGAAAATTATAAATCGCCGTTGCTTTTCTTTCGAAAACTGCTGTGAGCGTAAACTAGTCTCTCGCTTCTCACATTCTCATCTGTTTCTGATTTATTGTTTGGTGGCGTGAGTGTGTGTTTGATGCTTTGTTGCAAACTGCCTTCACTATCGGGCATAACTTGGCATCTTTTTTTTTTTCGAAGAAGTTGTTGCGCTCTCGATCTGAATAAGCCGCTTGGTACATAAAGAGTGTTCGTTCTGCTGTTTGCGGCAAAGTTTTGATGTCATTATATGGAACGGTTCCAGTGTGAAACTGGACGGACGCCTGTGGAGTTGGGTACAGGCGACTCGTAGTAAGTGCTCTCAAGGACATGGAGCAAGACAGGTAATTGTTACCCATTGTATTTATATTAATAAAAATTATTTTTAATAGTTTTGCGTCGACCATCAGTCTACTTGGTTGAATCGACTGTGTCGACACTTCGTTCCGCAATATTTTGTTATCGGGCGTAGCGTTTTGTCTATGGTTTCTGTTGCCTATTGTTCGTTGCGCGAGTGATCGAGTGAGCATGAAAAGTCGTGGTTTGCCGGGTAAGATGGGTCGGTGGTGAGGTACATAATTAATTGTGATCCAAATTATTCGATCGCCATGCTCGTCTGTCCCATTTTTTAAGTGAGTACAGCGGTATCCGTATTGTTGGTGTGGATCGGTCCAAGTTGGCTCTCAGGCGTTGAGATGAATTGACTTGTTTTTCTTATGAAATCGGTCAAAATTGGCGTTCCAGCATCATTAAATATCACTTTGTTTTCCCAAAGAAAAACCATAACCACACTTTGTGAGTGGCCCCAATAATATCCGTACTGATGGTTTAAATTGATTCAAATCGGAAATCGGTACTAATTTATTTTCAAATATTTAACTTGACAGCTTATCGTTAACCAAAACGAAAATATTGCGGAATAAAGTATCGACACAACCGATTCAATTAATTCTAACCGAAGTTCGACGCGAACCTTTTAAAAATAATTGTTATCAATACAGATACAGAAAAAAAACGAAGGGATTTCAAGGAAACTAAACTAGATAGTAGTATGAATATTGTTTGAAGATTCCAGACAATTCCATCGACATTGTGTGTTAAAAAAATCGTCCAGGAGTCTCATCTAGAGATTCCAGGATATCTTGCCCTGATATTTGAAGAAATCCAACTTCGAGATTTTTTAGAAGCCTAGAGATTTCACCACCCATTCAAACAGCCCCCCACCCACAAAGCCACCCCCTCTCACTCTCTCTTTCTATATGCGGCTCTGATAGGTGTGTGTTTGGTTCTTTTTGTGTGACCTTGTGTGTGCGCGTATGTGTGTGTGTGTACTTGTGTGTGCGTGCACGTCTGTGTGGTGATTTGCGACTATGTGGCTTCGTGTGCGCGTGTAAGTGAGGGTGAGAGTCCATTTGTTTGGTTTGCTAATTTCTTTTAGGTTTGGGGATTACTTACGGACTGCACTAACACAGTCGTCTGCGCTTCGTCATCTTGCACTCTGTTTCAGTGTGATCAGGGAGAAAAGACCGACTTCTGATCCCACTAAAACCCGGTTTTTTGTAGCACATAATTAAAAATTGCACATATTCAGTCCGCGGGAAGAGTTGAAACTCAGTACGTGGTAGACACTGTTGAAATCGCGACACATGTTTAACACGGGTTCATGCCCAAGTAACAATTTTAGTTTTATTCCAGCCGTATAGCACTCCTCCCGGCTTTGTTCATAAAACCACATTCAGAACTGTTTTGTCCCCCAACACCTCCTCTATGCATCTTGAACGCCGGAATGTGTACGAAGTGGCCCTCTCTATAGACGGTTGTGTAAGTTAATAAAACCTTTATAAGATCATAAAGATTTGGAAAACGTTCTAGTGAAAGATGTTATGACCACCTGAGAACCTTCATAAAACCTATTGGTTGCCATCAAAACCAGCATAGGGCCAAATAGCCACACCTGTCATACTTTACGATGGTATCGTGCTTGGTTTTTGTGGTTCTGCTTTTTTCGATTATCTGTATCTATATCTATCTTAATATATCTTAGAAAAAAGTTCTAGTGTTGCGGGAAATTCTATTTTATAGCAAAATATCCAGAATAAGTTCAGTTTTTTTATAACGTATGATGCTCCAAATCATATGCGCATTTAATTTTATGGTGAATATTGGCACGATAAGAGCCGAAAATTAATGCGCCTTGGAGATTATGCAAGTTGACATCAACAAATTCAAAATAGAAACAAATATATTCGATAAACTAATCATGAATTTATGGAATTCAATAAGTTTATCTAAAAGAATGTCAAAACTAGTCTCTGATCTGCAGTTCATTTGCATTACATTTGAATTTCGGTGCATTTATTTATTCACATCTCAATGATATTTCTTACATATCAATATGGTGATTGGAAGAAATCAAAGTTTTGCCAAAAAACCAATTTATCTTCACAATGGCTACTTTAAAACTATTTGGTCATTTGGTGACTTTCCTCAATGCCAATTTTCCATTTAGTGCATTTACTGGAGGCAAAATGGTTTTAAAATGCCTTGTCAACTGGCCATATTAAGATAATTGGAATGAGTTCTACAACGGCATTTCGAAACAGCATTTACGCGTTCATAAAGTCGAAATAAATCCTTTTGTAGGAGTAAAAGGAAATTTAGAAGACAAGGTTTTAAGATCGTTGTAAAGCTGTGTTGGTTCTCAAAAACCTGACTAAAATTTAAAAACTATTGGCACCTCTTACTACCATAATAAAATCAAATTGATTTCTTGAAGCTTTCATAAAATTTTAATAAAACTCAATAAAGCTGGATGGCAATATTATATAGGTGTACACCATAATTAGTCGGTTATTGAAGAACGCATGTAAGCGGAGGTTGCGACGTCGAGTGTTGATGTCATGGACACTAAGTAGCTTTGAGCAATCGATGTGTCCCTGCAGGAGGTCGCCTTGCTTCCAGTTGCTCCAAGTTGATAAGCTTGCAGCGAATTTCGTAGCTTGGTAAGTTTCGTGGGTTGCGCCAACGAAGATGCCGCAAAGCAAAGCGAATTAATTCGTTGAACGGCTTCTATCCTCAGAGTGGAGTTTTGGTAGAATGGGGACAGACGACGGTGGAATATTCCAGTATTGGACGAACTAAGTATCAATATAATGCCTTGAGGGCAGTACACGTCAATACTAGCGGCGAAGAGCTTAAGAAACAAAATAAGAAATGTGATCCTTGAACGTCAATTTGTCAAGCATGACTTCCAGATCCTTAACCGTGGTTTCCACGCTTCAATTTCGCCCCTTTTATGGAGTAGCCGTGGGAAAGCCTAATTCGTTTTCGTCTGAACGAAATAACCGAGCACTTGGACACATTTAGTGCCATCCTGTCGAGCCGGCACCAATCGTCAAATGCTTCAACCTCATGTTGCAGGTTCTGAAAGTAACTCTTCAGAATTCTGCACAAGTAGTCAGAAACCTTCATTCTGTGCGCGCGACCCGGCAATTTCCTTCCCAGCTGGCACTATTGAAGGCGTTTTTAACGTCGATCGTTACAACAGCGCAATATCAATAGCCTCTCCGCTTCTGTTTGGACGCCTTTACGACTGTCTCGACCACTGTCCAAATAGCATCCACCGTAGACTGCTCTTTTCGTGCTCGCTCTAACCAAGGACGCAATGATCAGGTCGCATAAACCGGTAGCTTGGGATGGAGACGCTAAATTAAGGCTTGATGTGCCTTTTTGTTCTGGATAGAACAAGCATTCCAATTTAGGATGCTGATGGTGCATTTACGGTCCCCGCTTGAACAGAAACTTCATCGTCACGGATGTGATGGCTTTGAGCGGTAGATTTCGAACGAACTCGACCATTTGCTCCGAGTCTTAGAGCTGTCCATCGGCGGGTGGTTGCGTGAAGGTACTGCAGCTCGGATTGCACCAGCCTGGAAGAGGAGCCGTTGTGGGAGGCTGCAACGAATTGATGCTAAAAGAGAGCTGACGGGCGGTTGGCATGGCGGTGATGGAATCGGTGGTAGATTTGGCACTTGGTACCGAAGCGTCGGGAAATTCTCCTTGTTTATCGGAGATGGCCAACGGCGTTGACCAAGCCGGCACTTGGTGGATGCTTGCGGATCACGAAAAACTCCGCACGTTTGTGGCAGGCTCGATTACTACTCTCTTTATATGCGTCACAGTTGGCGCTCTTCACTGGGGCACCTTCGTCCATCGGGACACAATTCTTGGTGGCGTGTGCTCCGGCACACTTGCCACACCGTGGTTTTATGTGGCAGTTTTGAGTTCCATGGCTAAACGCAAGGCAGTTGCCACACTGCGTCACATCGTTCCGCTTCAAGCGATACCGGTCCCACTCGATGATGATATTTAATAGGGTCCGCAGTTTTTATCAGGTCCGCTACCTTGACACTTCTCGAGATGGACCAGATAGAGTTGGTCCCGGTTTCGCCGTGGCTGGCATCTGATGGGAAACACCTCCTGAGGCATCAGTGCCTCCGCTTGCCGCTCGGTGAAGATTGCCTCCGGAGTGAGTTCCGGAAGACCACACAGAATCACCTTCAGCGGCTTGCTTCCGGGTGCGCTGTGAGTAGTTAGCCTCCGTCGAGCACATAACTTTTATGCCCTTACTGCACAGCTTGTACAGCATATGAATTTGGATTGCTGCAAGATCGGTCCTGAGTGCAGCAATGTCCTTTAACATGGTGAAGAGCGGGGGGACCTTTACCTTCTTTGGAACATCCTGTACCGGGAGCATGGCGAATGGATTGCTCGCTAGTAGACGAGCGTTAGGATCCTTTGGACCGGCGTCATCGTGGTGCAGCCGCTTGGAACTGCCCGGTTGCGGTAAGGATTCGGGAGCTGATGTTACCGTGTTTCGATTTTTTCGACCGATTGCCAAGGCCATTGCCAAGGAAATTTGTCCAAACTTTGCAGCACTTTTTTCTGCTTTGCCACCTTCACAAAATGAGCAAACTCAGGCGATGAATCGCGAATCAGACACGCAATAGCGAGAAAGCGGGCGAGGGGAAAAAACGAGGAAAAAACTTTTAATACGAGTGAGATGAAGCATTAAACGAAGGTGTATTCCTTTTATATCGTTTACTGCTGCATCTGCATAGGAGATCTCCCTTACCTACACTTGAAGTCTGTGCTAGAAAAATACTTGGCATGTAATACATACATTAATTGTTATGTTATGTATTATCCGTGCGTGGAGTAACGATTATGATGTAGAAGGAGATATTCGCTCATCACCATGAGGCACCAAGAGTGAACATTTATGTTTTTGGCTAGAATGAAAGATGTGAAGAGAAAGTGTTGAAAGTTCCGTCAGTGTGCGGCAGGCTGGAAATAGAACAGATGTTTTTATTTTAGAAAAATTGAGCGAAAGTGCATGTATCCAGTGGTACTCGAACCATGGACGTCAATTTTTGCCTCACATCCCACTGCGGGGTAGGTTGTAGGACGGACCAAGTCCGCCACTGCAACAGGCCTGTAGAAATGTAATCCAAAAACTAGGAGATTCAGAAATGAGATTAAAAGCAGTTAAAAGCTGTCCTTAAGAGTTCTATCTCCGCTATTGTGGTCCCTGGTTGTTGATGATCTCCTTCTAAAACTAAAACATCAAGGTTTTGAGGTAATTGGTTTTGCTGATGACATAGTCATTATAGTTCGCGAAAAATATGATGAAACGGTTTCTGACCGAATGCAAAAAGCATTAAATCTCACACTATCGTGAGGGATGATTGAATATAAATCCTACAAAACAACTATTGTACCTTTTGCTAAAAGAAGGGACTATTTCAATAGCTAACCTTAAGTTAGGTGATGTAAAGCTTACAATGTCCACGGAAGTTAAGTATTTTGGGGTAACTTTAGATAGCAAACTTTACTGGAACAAACACATTGAACATCAAATAGTAAACACGACGAGTGCTCGGTAAAAGAACTTTTGGGAAAAAATGGGGTTTGAAGCCGACTATGATTCATTTGATTTATTCTACTATAGTTAAACCTAAGATCACCTACACGTCACTTATCTGGTGGCCAAAAACCAAACAGAAAACGGCACAGATCAAATTGAACAAATTGCAAAGGCTTGCCACTATTTCTATAACTGGAGGAATGCCTAGCGCTCCATCTATAGCTCTAGAATCTCTACTAAATCTTCTTTGAATTGAATTGGATGCATCCATAAGTGCTCTAAGGCTCAAAAGGTCAAAGAATTTCTTCGAGGGGCATCTTATTGGACACCTGAGTATTACAAAAGAGTTTTAACTAAGTCCACTAATAAGGATCCAACTACGTACTCATATACGCAGGATTTGAAAATCTACCTTCTGGTGAGGTCTATTGAAGACTGCTACCGGATTTAGGAGCTTCGAGACATGTTTTCGACCTGGTGTAAGATGAATAAACTCGTTATAAGCATTACTAAATGTGTTGCTATTAAGTTCTACCAATCAATGCGTCCCATCACTTTTAATTACCAAATTTATGAGAATGTCCTTAAGCACGTTGATCAGGTCAGTGATTTAGGTGTGACACTGGAGGAAAATTTTCATTTAAACAGCACATCAGCACCATCATCAAAAAAGCTTCACGACAGCTGGGATTCATAACTAAAATCTCCCGTGATTTCACCAATCCTCACTGCATCAAAGCACTCTACTGTGCACTTGTACGACCAGTTCTTGAACATGCTGCGGTGAATTGGACTCCTTATCAATTGTCATGTGACCTATGAATTTAACATTTTCAACGTAGATTCATACGCATTGCACTCAGAAGCCTACCCTGGCGTAATTCTCAAGATATCCCTCCGTATCCAGAACGATGCCGGCTTCTAGGACTCGATACGCTGCACCGTAGCCGAAATATTCAACAAGCTACCCTTATTGCAAAGATAGTGAACGGTGAAATTGACGCACCAGCACTTCTGTCTTGCATTGACTTTCGAGTGGGAAGACAGCTTAGATCGCCATCTCTACTGCTGACCAGATTCCATCGGACTTTTTACGGTTTTAATGAGCCACTGACATCATGCGTTCGTACCTTTTCGTGGGTTGACTTTGGAGAAGCTTCTAGATCTTTTAAAAATAGAATAACTGCATCAAGACTGCTACAATCTAGGCTACAATCGTTTTAATACATTCATGCAGACTACGGTCAGATAAATTAAACAAAATAAAACAATTAAAAAAATGTTTAATGAGGCATGTATGCAAAGAATAAACTACTTCAACCACAAGTTTCATGTTCATGACGTGACTCGTCTGGATTGGCATGCAGGATTGCCGAATATTCGACTCGGATTATTAGTCTTTTATACAGATGGCGCTAAACAAGACAGTATGGTAGGTGCTGGAATAACTGGTCCTGGAATTAACTTTTCGATGTCTTTGGGAAAATGGCCCACGGTATTTCATGCTGAAATATATGCTATCCTATAATGTGGAGCAATCTGTATTAGAAGGAATTACAAAATGCAAATGTATGCCTCTACTCAGATAGTCAAGCAGCGCTTAATGCTTTAAAATCAAAAATTTATACGTCAAAATTGGTTTGGGAATGCTCATAATTGTTGCAACAACTATCCTGTCGCAACACTGTTAACCTATACTGGGTTCCTGGGCATTTCTGGGCTTAAAATTGAGCTTAATTTCTGGGAGAAAACGAAAGTACAGTACAACTCGAACACGACTTTAAATGCCCGGCAATCAAAACGTTTTATAAAGCCAAACGCTTGTCACACATATAGGTTACTAAATCTATCGAAACGTGATCTGAGTCTATACATAGGCTTAATAACAGGACACTGTCCTAGTAAATATCACCCTGAGCTCATTGGTAAGCTAAACGAAGATAAATGTCGCTTCTGTAACCTGGAGAGTGAAAGCTCTGAACATTTACTGCGTTGCACTATTTCATAATTGATGCAGATGTCTTGACAAAGGTCTCCTGGAGCCTTGCAAAGTCTGGGTTATTAGTCCCAAAAGGGTAATAAACTTTATAAGGAATATATTACCTAGTTCAGATCATCGCCTATAACAGTAGTGGTACAATAGAACCATTAATGGTCGCCGTGGTATCACGTCCCTAACACAGGAAAAAAAAAGAAAAAATCTGCGGCTGTGGGCTGAAAGGAGAGCATGCAACCATGAATCAGCAAATTGACCAGGAAGGGTGCCTACCATAGAGAATTTTATGAAGCAGCATGTGGTGGACCGCCAATTTTTTTTTTGCAGCCACTACTCAATTCCACTCAGTAGTGGTACAGATTACCAGGTAACTGGTGTTACGGTGGTTCATAAAAAGATAAATCCAGCCAAAACGCTGGAACAAAGATCAATTGACGAATACTGGACAATGTAAATGTCAATGTCGAAGTCAGTGTGTGACTGACCTTGACCTGAAGGATTACAAGTGGACATGGAATTCGGCAACCAAACAACTGGGAACAGGGATCGTACGAAAAAGGAAGACTACTATGGTCTTCTAAAAATAATGGTTTAATACCTATTTATGTGTAGCTGTAACACTGAACTATGAAAAAATAAAACGTATTTTCAATCCTCAACAAAATGGTCGTGTCTGGTTTGTTTCGACCTTTATCAAACGATTTGAAAAATGAATAGAAGTTTGCTTCTTTGAAAAGCACAGAAATCTCGCTGGAGAAAGTTATAAACTGAAATCCTGTCTCCAGCGGCTACAAACGCCCACTAATAAAGCACCAACGCCAACGCGAAGCTCAATGCTGACGAAATCGCAGCATGCCACCAAAGTTGTGGCTAGTTATGCGGTTGAATTCCATCTAAGCAACCCACACCTCAACAACGTAACCAACCAACCAACCAACCAGCCAACGTTGGTGATGTTTGCGCACAACCTGCTGGTGATTTTCAAACTGCTAATTTGAGGTTATGTCTGCGGCCGTCTCTCGGTAGATTTACACAAATCAAAGGCCTTCAGTAAATCCTCGAGATACCCATAATTCCTCGTAATCACTGCTTTGCTTTCAGCTCAGTAAGTGACAGCACAGTGGCGGTTGTTAATTTATCTAGTATTAGCCTCAATTGAAACATTTCAGTCTCCGAAGTTGACAATTTCTCCACCACCTCCTCGGGCTCAAGAACAAGTCGGGACAATTCGTTTTTAATTAGCATTTTTCTCCCATGTTCAGGGGAATCTAATTAAAAGTTTCTTCTTTTTTTCTCCACACTATAATTGCACTCCGGAAAGTTTCTTCGGAGCCTGGCGCCAAATAAAAGCGCAATCAGTGAGAAGTCGCGATTTTTTTTTTCGTGTGCTCTACTGCATAGGTAGTTGTTGAACATGTTGAAATTTAATTCGTTGATTCAACAACCGAATTGCTGTTGGCTGCAAATCGTTCGAGAGGCGGGAAAGTTTGGTGTGCACACACTAATTCGGTCCGTTGAAATGGATTTTACTCGGTTGAATGTCAAATAAAGGACTTCATGAAACTCTTTCCGCGCCATCAAGATTAAGGTGAGAATGAAGTCTCATAAATCTCTGTCAAAATTCACAACAACGTAAATTTGTTTTTGATTTCTCTGGTGTTTTGGCCGCGGGCGCGAGATGGAGGAGGAGTAGGAGGAGGCAGTTTGAAAAATGTTCTCCATTTGTCTATTTCACTGGAAATGCTAGAGAGCGCTAAATTGAACTGTCTCGCACCTGTCGTGAGAAAATTGCCGTTGGATGTTTTCGGTTCCAATCGCAGTAGGTTTATTTATTCGCTGACATGTGTTGCTTTGTTTTGATTCACGCTTTGGCAGAGCAGATCTGTTTGGGTTTGAAAGTTTTAAAAACAAACGTCCCATCTCAAAGCGCCTATTGACGAGGCGGTCGGTCGTTCGTCATGAATATTTAAACCACCGAGATACTGTTCCCCGAATTATTCCGAAACCTCAACTGAAAATACTTCTCGGGTTGCATTAATCATCGTCAGAGCTCGTTCGGTTTCCTAGTAAATGAAAGCAATCCGTCTCCTGATTCATCCTAAACATGGCATCAATCGAGAAAAGCGGTTGAACATCGATTGCTCCCAAATACGAGCTGCCTTTCATTAGATATTCATTAAAGGGGAAGTTGAAGGCTGAACCTGGCGGTTGTTGCGATGTTGCAAATGTATTTTATTTCTCCCACATAGAGCAAGATGAGCTTCGATTAATTATTCAAATGATAATCACTAATGGCAGAGCAAGGATTTTTCCCCCTATCGAAGCAGGTGGCAAATGAGCCCAAGGACTTCTTCTGGGAAGAGTATCGAGTTGCAGGCGGCTTGGCTGCTTCTTTCATGCACAGTCACCGTTCATTGCCGAAGGGTTCGACTTGCGCTGCTCTGCTCTGGTGTGGCCATGAATGGGGGTGGGGGAATATTTATAGCCTGTTGCATGATATTGCTTGAAAGCAAGTATTTAACCTTCATTGCTCGGTTCTGTTTCGTATGATGCTTTGAAGGTTCGCAATAAAGGGATAAAAAAAGACGATCGTAATCTTGTATGGAATGGAAATTATTTTAAATCGAATGAAGCTAATCAGTGCCTAACCGGACGCATCATCCATCACGAGCAATCGAGCCAAGTGGCCATCAGGAAAATCTACTGCCGGCAGGCCACGTCCTCTTGGGCTCCTTTTATCCAGTCACACAAACCCCAATTTGCCATGGTTTTAGAAAGCTTTCCAAAGCCTACTCAGGCTGCTACCATCACAACACGTTAGCACCTCGCACGGTTTGGGTGTGAAAGCTCTTAATCACATTAGCCGTCGACAGGTGGATGAAGCAAAACAAAACGCAAAAAATAGCACGTCGTTCCTGCCCTGATACAAAGGACGCCTAACGTGTTTTGTTTCCTTTGACGTTGATTTGATTTTCGGGCTCCGTGTCAGATTGCGGCGAATGGCGTTGGCTCCGATTTGACGATTACATTCAGGTTGACACTTTTTTTTCACCTTCACGTTCATCAATATAGCCACCGGAATGCAACAGAGTCGATGTGTCAAAAGTGAGAAGGTTTTGTTTCGCAAAAACTAAAAAATTCTCGACGTTCTACTCGAGTTTCTCATTAGATGGTGGAGTAAACAACAAATTTATGCTGGAAAATCCAATTCTCGGAGATCGCAGCAACCTCGGACGCAATGTTTTCCCGGTAATCGGTTGTTGAAAATTTAAGTACACGCTTTAATCTGTTTGTTTTCGGCCGGAATGAGCTGAGCCCAGCAATTTAAGGCGATAATTAATGCGACCGCAATTATGGGTGATTAATTGGACCGGGTGCACGGGATCGTCGGATTGGGCAAATTAAATTGTGCCGCAAAAATATTATGCATTATCGTTATTACTATTGGGCGCTCGTTATGTTCTGCCCAGCCAGCAGCCGAATAAAATCGGACCAAGTGGGGGTGACTCAGGCGACGCCGCCTACTTGTAGCGCGCCTGTCGAACGATATATTTTATCATGTCAAATACAGTCCTGTCGAAACGCAGAGGGCCTCGGCTACTACATTCGGTCTAGGTTGGAGATCAATAAATTATGTTAAATTGATTATACGACAGCTGCTTCAATTGATATTCACATTTGAAACATACACTGCCAGTCATAGGTATGGATTCGCTTGAAAAAGTATTGCAACACTTGGTTGGATATTGCGTCACCCCCCAAAAAGTTTAGCTTCACCTAAATACAGATACATTCATGATGCTATATTTCGAGACCCTTAATATCTGCAACGGTACGGTCTTGAGCACAGTTGTTCTGAAGATCAAGAGCATTCGAAAAGTTGAACGTTTTGTTTGGAATTTCACTGCTCACGTACTGCTAGTGATCATGGAAAATTGGGCATTTTCATCTTGTTCTACCTCGTGGTTCTGATAAGATAGAAAGTTTGAGTCTACAATTTTATAGAAGGAGTTTTTAGGGCCTGATTCAGTTCGTATTCAAGTGATTCAGGACTGACTGATCTCAAATTCCAGTGATACATATATACATTTTCAGGTTGTATTCATTTCATATTCTGGTGATTCACGTCTGATTAATATTCAAGAGATTCAGAATGAACTCACCTCAAATTCAAATTATTCAGGAATGATTCATATCACATTCAAGTGATTCAAGCCAGATCCTTGATTATGATTAAAGTTATTCAGTATGAATTCACCTCAAGTTATTCAGGACTGACTCACCCCACATTCAAGTGATTCAAGTGCCGATAATTGTTTTTGGCGTCAGTCATTATTGGATCCATTCACTGATTGGTGCTGTTGGAATAAAGTTATGATCAGCATTAAAAAGTGTATGGTAATTTTATATTACAGCATCAATGGCGTCGTTCTTCATAGAACAGATCAGTGATTTAGGTGTTCTACTGGATCATAAATAATCGTTTAACCTCCACTGCTTTGCTGTGATCTCCAAGGCTAATTGCCAGCTCGGGTTTGTGTAGAAAATCTCCAGAGACTTTACTGATCCGTACTGCCTGAAAGCACTGGTACGATCGATCCTTGAAAATGCCCCAATCGACTTGGAACTTGAAGATCGAAAAAATAAAGCGCAAGTTCATCCGGATGGCATTGCGTAATCCACCATGGCGGGATCCAAAAAATCTCCCGCCGTATTCTGATCGCTGCAATCTGCTGCAACTAAATACTTTGGAACGTCGACGGAGAAATCAACAAGCGGTTTTTGTTGCCAAATCTTTGAGTGCAATCAAGAGCATTTTCAGGTAACATTGCCAAAACCATCCAGCTTTATTGAGTACTTTGAAGTTTTATGAAAGCCACTAGAAATCAATTCGGTTTTATTATGGCATCAAAAGGTACCAATAAGTTTCATATTTTAGTTAGGTTTATCAAAACTACACAGCTTGTTTACAACGGTTTAACTCCTATCAAGGTTTTATTTCGACTTTATGAACTCCTAAACTGGTGTTTTGAAAAGCCACTTTAGGGCTCATTCAAATAATCTTATTACAGTCAGTTGAAAAAGCATTTGAAACCCATTTTTTCTCGAGTAAATGCATTGAACAATAAATTGGCATTTAGGGAAGCTGAGACGGATGACTAAATAGTTTGACAGTAGTCATTGAGAAGATAAATTGGGTTTTATTTATTCCACTCTCTATATTGAAATACAAGAAATATTTGAAATGTGAACGTATAAAAGCAGCTAGTTTAAAATTTAATTCACATGAACTGTTGATCGGAGCTTAATTTCAGCATGTTTTTAGATAACCTTATTGAACACCATCATTTTTCAGGAAATTCATGACTAATTTATCAAATACATTAGTTTTAATTTTTTTTTGCAAACTCGCATAATCTCCGAGGCGCATTATTTTTGGCTCTATTACAGTATAAAATTAAATGTGCATATGATTTGAAGCATGATTCGCTGTGAAAAACTCAATTTGTTTTGGATATTTCGCAATCAAACCAAATATTCCGCAACACTAGAAATTTTTTCTTAGCAATTATTTACTGCTAAATGAATCAGAAGAGCAGAGAATTGAACAAAGCAGAACAAACTAAAACCAACCACAATATCACAGTAAAGTTTGACAGCTGTGGCCATTTGGCCCTATGCCAAGGGGTGAGTCGCTTAGCACAGTGTGCCAGGCACGCCAGAATAGAAAATCTTACACTTTAACGGAACATGCGTGGCACTCAGTGGCACACATTTGACATTTGTACTTTTCGAATATATATCCTTGCAGTCCTTGAAAATTTACGTTGTTAGAAGTTGTGCTGTTGTTTTAATTTTTGTTTTTCGTCAAGCAACAGACACAAGGTATAGAAAACAATGATTAAAAGTGAACTTTGGAGTTCAACTGTTGAGAACTGATGTAGAAGAAGATGATTGTTCATCAGCATGAGGCACCAAGGACAGTAATAATTGCTAGAATTAAAGATATGAAGAGAAAGTGTTGAAAGTTGGAATAGATAGAAGTTTTGAAAATTGAGCGAAAGGCTTGGATATAGCAGTACTCGAAGCAAGGACGTTACTTTTGCTTTACATCCTGCGGGGTAGATCCGCCACCCAGACAGGCACGGAAGTTGTTTTTCATAAGCGGTGGAATGTTGCGAGCGGGCACTTTATGCCCCATCTGCCTAAAGAAAGAGCAAAGGTCGAAGTTATCGTTTTCGATGGACGAGAGAGGAAACGCGTCCTGACAAGGCAAAGCAATAATGTTCATTTTCGAATGCCAGAATGTTTAAGTGTTTGCACCTTCCTGCTGCAGCGCAGTTCGTAAGCCAGAGCAATGCCGACAAAGGAACATCTTTGGAGACACACTGAAAAGAATGGGAACAAGAGATGGTAGCCAAAAGGTTTATGAAGGTTCTCAAATGTCCATAGCATCTTTCATTAGAACATTTTCAAAATCTTTCTGGTCATATAAAGTTTTATATAACTAGTTTTTACAACCTATTGAGTAGGCCACTTTGTACAAATTTCTGCTTTAGAGAAGCACAGAGGAGGTGTTGGTGTTTTCTCTACCTTGACCATGTTTTAAATGTAGTTTTTTCAACAAATCCGGGAGGAGTGCTTTACGGCTGGAATAAAACTAAAATTGTTACTTCACTGAATTTTTTTTTGATTTTACGATATCAAAGGTAGCACTGACAAAAGTTTTTAAGGAGCAACCTTCGTATTTTATGCTACACGCGCAACTGTCAAAAACACGAAGCATTTGTTGGCACAGAAAGAACATTCGTTCATTGTTCTTAAACAGTACAAAAGAGCTACGAATGATTTGTTACCAATAAAAAAGAAACATCTCACTGGTGTTTGCATGAACGACTGACAGATCTACTTTATCGACTCAAATGTAATTGAAAAAAAAGTGCAACCACGAGAAAGTGTCTGTTTAGCGTTTTATTCTTTAGTATTTCTGGCTTGGGGTTCGATCCGGTATTTTTAGGAAGAGCTATTATTGAGTCGATGGTTGATCTCATTAAACCATGTTGACTGAAAGGTTACTTGATTAATGAGCGTGAGCTTCTAACTCTCGACAGCGCTTCAACTTCCATTTTGGGATAAATTAATTATTCCCGGCTATCCCAGCAGGAACATTAACATTCATGAGTACGATCGAAGAGAAGCAGCAATTGGCTGGTCTTCACGAAATTCATGTTGTGCATTGTACAAAAAAAGTGTAATGTTAGCATTTTGTTAGATGACAACATTCAGCACCACTTTCGTTCGTTTTAGCAATTTTTCCATTCATAATGGCCCAGTATTTTTCATTTGAGCACAGTTGAGGGGGGGGAGGGGGGTGGCAGATCTTTCGGCACGAAATCGACATCATTCGCCTTATACCACTTTACACTTGCCAAATCCGGCCAGGCGATCGTCGAACCGTAGTGAGTTTCCAGCAAAGGGAGAAGGTGCTTTAGGAGACACTCTTTCGAATACACCTATGCATTCATGATTCTTGCTGTAACGAAAGGTGTATTCCAATTTTCGCAACTACAAATCGCTTTCCAAATTAAGAACTTCTATGTGAACTTCCACAACGTCTGTGTCGGGAAGTTCTCGGAAACATCTCATTTATCCTTGGCAATCACATAACTACAGGTTTCCTGGAATCTGTTTGAAATCCGCCTTTACAAATGTCTCGTCATCCATTACGCATCAGTGTGGTTTCGTTAACGTGTGGTCGTACAACGTCCGTGCACGGCTTTTTGCGACCGTATTCTGTTTCTCGTCACGGTTTGAGAACTTCTGAATCTGAAACGTACGTAGTCCTGCTCGAATTTAGGTATTCTGCACGAAAGTCTTGCTCACATACAACTTTTTAGCCACATCTCAAACTGAGGCGTTTGATTTTCGTTCAAAAGCCCCAACATCGCGTTTGTGATCGTTCTCGTTGACCTGACGGCTTTTTTTTTCGAATCTTCGCTTCCGATCATCAGTCAGACGTTCTTGCAACCGTTTTATGATTCCAGACATCGTGGAATTCACGATTCCCAACTGTTTTCCGATCGCACGATGCGACAGATGATGAAGCACGTGTTCTTTCGTCGCTATTTTTAAACTTGCACTTGATGATATCAATTCGCAGAGTGTAAACAATACACATTAAACTATTTCTACGCAAAATCCAATTAATTTTACCAACGGATCAAGTTAGAGAAATTTAAGTGTGTTTGGATTTTAAATGGTACACCTTTTAGCACTTGAAATGCTTCTACAGCGCATATTTGATGCTTATATACACAGAACAAAATAATTTATTTTAACAAGCGTGTAAAATATCCCCTCTTTTAAATCCATGGTAGACGAGGCGTAAACAACGAAATTGTTTGCAACTTTTCATGCACCTCACAGATAAAAAGAAACATTGAATTTTCTGCGTTATCTAATGCACATAAAAAGAAAGCTTGATTTGCCAGAAAATAATGGGATATTTCATGTAAATTTAAGCCAGATAACGCCTGAACCCAGCCTGTTGTATGAAAGATTGCCAATATTGTTGTATGCACATGACAAGTTGCAAGCGATTTCGTTGTTTACGCCTCCTTTAGCTTGGATTTAAACGAGGGGATATTTTACACGCTTGTTAAAATTAATAATTTTTTTCGGTGCATATAACAATATTTGCAATCTTTCATACAACAGGCTAGATTCAGGCGTTATCTGGCTTAAATTTATATGAAATATCCCATTATTTTCTGGCAAATCTAGCATTCCCTCTATGTGCATTAGATAACGCAGAAAATTCAATGTTTTTTTTTATCTGTGTAATGCTAATTTTTGCATATAATATTGTTTTCTTATTACCTGAATAATTTTCACTTCGTTGATCTCCCCCTTGGCTTTCACATTCTTTGAAAGGCATTTTTACTGCTCTAGATCAATTTTCCATGGGAAGTCGATACATTTTCCAACTCGTCACGAGTATAGTTTTGCATAAAAGCTGCGCTTACCGACAGACCCAAGGGAGACCTCAACTTCATTATTGAGTTATTGAAAATCGACACACCTCAATATTGTGTGATTTCAAGTTATTCCACACTTTTGAGGTTTTACTTACTTTTCAAATAAATTGCATCATGGAAAAATACGCTGTAGAAAATTAACCGTTGGATATTTTCTCTTGAACATTTGGGAAGAAGTAGCTTAGAGTGTTTTTTTTTTGTTGTATTTTTATCGCTGTCAGTTTTTGGAAAATTAGAGAATAGGGACATCTGAAAACAACTCGGAATCGGGTAACTCGGAAGTCAACGGTGAGTCGTGTGATTAAACGTTACTACGAAACTCTGAGCATCGAGCGGAAGGAGAAATGCGGTCAGAATGGAAGTTTTATTGGGGATCAAAATTACAAGCGTGTCGTTAAAGCGTTTAAGCGGAATCCCAATGCTTAAAAAGTGAATAAATTTAAGGCATTCTGCAGCATGTGAAAGAGATTAGAAACTATGAATTTTTAGAATGTGACTGTGTGCAGATACTAGTCCCTCTATAAAGTGAAGATGAGTTAACGAACTCAGCACCACGATTTCAAAAAGACGGATCTGCTTTTTCTGTAATCAATCAAAATATATTTAAAACTTAAAAATATAATTCACACAATATAACAACACAATAAAGACAGCTTAATTGCACCAGGTTCCTCAAACTTTTATTAAATTTGTCCTATTTTTGACGTGGAGTTCGAGCTCTTGCACATAACCATCAATTTGGGCAACACAGCTTGCGATAGGAAACTGGATACCTTAAGAATCTTCATGATTTTGAAAATATAACAATAACCAATTGAAAATTACTTGCCTAGTAGCTATATTCAAGTTTTGCTTGCAAGAACTCAATTGTATTTTCAGGAAAAACCAGTCAACTTGCACAAATTAGTACACCACTTTGTTGATATATTTGTTCAAATGCATTTTGTTTTTCTTTAACACTTTAATTTAAAAAGGACTAAATATTATTAAATTTTTGGGATTAAAAAGTAGACATTTTATGACGTATAGAGAATGTTCATTAAGATGCATTGAATGTAGTCGAAAAATGACTACCTCAGAATGACCGTGTATAGACAAGTATTGAATTTAAAAGAAGAGAGGTTACGGAATTCTGTTCAATATAACCAAGCGGAATTTTGACAATTGATTTGCATGGAACGAAAGGTCACCTTCACTTACGGAATAATGGAGCGGAACATTTTTCCGAAAGTTAAACTGACAGCTCTCATAAGTATGCGTGAAAACCTTATAAATTTTATTTTTTGTTCTTTTCAGATGGATAGCTGCTGCAGAAATTTCATTCCGATTCCGTACGTTTTCGTTTCAGCAAACGGAATTTAACATGGGATTGAGATAGAAAAAGAAATTTCTTTCGAACTCGATACCGACCTTATCTCATAGATCATTGCACCATGGCGTCATTAATGTAGTTTTGACAATTCAGGGAGCTTGTTTACGTGGACTAAGATTATTTTCGGTAAGATTTTGTTATCTCAATTTATTACGATTGAAGTAAAATCGACACCAGTGCTTATTTTTACATCATTTCCTGAATTTAATCGTACAGAATCCGGAAAAAGGCAACGAAAAGTTTCGTTTGAGCGGTTCAAATTCTAACATCTTGCAAACAAGCTCCCTGAACTGTCAAAAAAGTGAGGTTAATACATGCAATGATCTATAAACCAACAGTATTCAGTTGTCTGTTTCGGTAAAGGTGTAGGACAGTTCTCAGGGGTAGCTAAATAGCTTTTTCTAGATTTTCAGGTAGCATTAGCATAGGCATTGACGTTTGCACACCTCGTGGATGGAGCTAAGATGAGGAATAATTCGTCACCATGAAACGTATCCAGTTACTGATCTTCGTGCAATAATCTCCGCAAAGACACTCCTCAATCGCTCTCCTGGCCACGTTCATGCAACCGTTGTAGATTGGTAGGATTTGATATCCACCTTAAGAAAATACGGGGAAATTAATAGTCGGAGAGATTAGTTATACAGAATGCACTGTACAGAACAAGAATTTATTTCAAATGGTCGTTGGGAGCATCTAGTCTAGGAAGGTTAAGTGATGCTCCATTTTGCTTCAAACGGTTGGGACTGAAGCATTGACTATAGCCCCATTTGGCTTAGGGTTATAGCGCCATTACTCGCTCTCTGGAAAGAGAAGAATATCTAAGAATATAAGTACGGCGGTGAAAGATAATTTGTCAGAGGATTTGTGCTCCTAATTGCATCACTACACAACAACAAGGCACCACAAGGGACGTCAGATCCAGCATACATGGTAGCGGTGAAGTTGACAGCAACATTATTGTGAACTTATTGAGTCAAATTGAAGTTGATTCAATCAATTTGCAACAAGTGTGCAGCGGGGTAGATTAAGGCTATCGTCAGAATATTCAATAGCAGATTTGATCGTTTTAAAAATCCTAGTTGATGAACTTAATAATTAAATTAGCATTGTTTCCATTACGTAGAGGCTACTTAAAAAGCATCACACTTAAAAATGGAACATTCCGCTAAACATTCTCCGGAATAATTTACTTCCCGAAAAATACGGAATCTATATCGAATGGAGAATAAAAACACCGAAAAAACAGTAACACCACAACTCAAAGACTAATGTTAAGAAGAAGAAGAAATCTATGGTGATTCAGTGAAGCAAAAAAGTGCTAACAACTAATACAACTAAATAAGTCAGCACTATTGAAAGTGCATGTTTTTGTAGGGCAAACGATCAGCTGATAAATATAATTGTAAAGGTTAGCTCATGTTTGAAAGAAGGCCAAATCTCTGTAAAAAGTAATATATTTATGGCGGCAATTCTAATTCAGAAAACTAGAAAAGACGTTTTTTGAAAATTGACCTAGCAAATAAAACGCATTGAATGCAAGAGCATGGTTAAGACACATGCAAACTTAAGCTCCGTCGTAATCGAGTGGATTTTCAATTGAAATAATTGTCTCTATAATACCAAATTCAATCTGATTTCTTTTAACGGTGCAATCGAATCTTGTTTGTGACAGTACGGTGGAAAATTGATGCGTCATCAATGAACTTGAGCATGCGCTTAGATGGCCGCACATTTCGTAGTTGATTTTGGTTGGCTGTGGTTAGTAAACCACGCTCCATGTATCTGTTTTGAAAGTTGTTTAGTAGTAAACCAAATGGTCAATACATTTATTTGCAATTATAGGAATCTCCCCCTACTCCTCTATGGGAGATAAATACTATTCCTGGTATCAAACAAAAAGAAAAAGTACTTAGCTGGATTCCATTCAGTCCCGTATACGATCCAAAAAATCCCGATCAGGCCACCAGCAACGAGCACTTTTCATCCACACATTTTCTCCATAATTACTAGTTGAACAAATTCACAGCACATTTTAACACACGAGATCACTATTGGTTAAATCTATCTATTGCATTTGTACTTGGTGGGGAACGCATCCGCAAGATCTTCTAACGTTGTACCGAACAACGATTTTGTCGGTTATGGAATACGGTAGTTTTGGTTTTCAGCCAGCGGCTCGGTCGCACTTCATTAAACTGGAACGTATTCAGTATCGCTGTCTTCGTATTGCGTAAGGTTGCATGCACTCGACTCACACCACGAGTCGTGAAGTGCTGGCTGGCATGTTGCCACTCTCGGATCGGTTTTCAGAATTATCTCTCCGGCTCCTCACCAGGTGTGAAGTTATGAACCCTCAGGTAATCGAACATTTTGAGAAGCTCCTTGAGTTGAATCCTCAAACCCGCTTCATGACCTTGTATCATTTGTACATAACAGAGGATGTCAGCCCTTCGCCGAACATTTCCAATCGTGTTTGCTTCTCCGATTTCGACAATTCGGTTCATTTTGAGCAGGTGCTTCATGGAATCTCAGAGCATCATCGTCCTATGATTGCTCCGGTGATATTTGCTGCAAAATTTGGCCAAGTTGACTCCACTAAATCATTTTTCACTGACGGATCTTTGATAGAGGAGTCAGCGGGCTTTGGAATATTTAATGAAATTTATAGTGCCAACCGTAAACTTCAAGCACCTTGTTCCGTATATGTCGCTGAACTAGCGGCAATACATTTTACGCTAGAAATTGTTGCCTCATTAACACCGGATCAGTACTTCATTTTCAAGGATAGTCTCAATTCTATAGAGTCTATTCGCTCACTGAGGCCGGTAAAGGACTCCTCGTCTTTTCTCATGAAAATACAGGAGCTTCTAAGCTTCTTTATCTTCGCGTTTTTTTATCATCACCTTTGTATGGGTCCCATCTCATTGTTCAATTCCGGGCAATGAGAAAGCGGACTCGCTTGCAAAGGTGGGCACTATGGAGGGCGATATTTGTGATCGACAAATCGCCTTCAACGAATTTTTTACCATTTTTCGTCAACAGTCACTCGTCAGCTGGCAGTATAATGGAGTAATGGAGATTTGGGGCGATGGCAACATTCTATCATCCCAAAGGTGTCGAAGAAATCTTCACGTTGTTTGGTCTTGTGCTGAACATCGTGGAGTCAGATCTGAGCTTTATGATTCCCTTCGGGCTCGAGGTAGACAACCCAATGTGCCAGTTCGAGATATTTTGGCTGTACGAGATTTGGAGTACATGAAACTCATTTATGTGTTTTTAACTAACATTAGCCTTAGATTGTAGTTAGTTTAACGTGTATGTTTACTCTAAGTTTTTTTTATATGTGTATGTGTGTGTGTGTTTTTTTTTCTTTTTCAAAATCAAAACATAAATTGTATAGTCATAAGTGTTTCAATAATTTAGAATTTAAATTTAATGTGTTATGTAAACCACACTTCAAATTCCCACCCTCTTTCCCATTCGTAATTTGTAATTCCTATTAACCTCGAGACGGCCGCGAGTAATCGGCTCTATCCTCCTACCTTTAGTTTTAGATAAATGATGTATAAAAATATGAAAATTTGGCTCTGTAAAGTTAATTTGATTGAGCCTGTACAAATAAATGATTATTAAAAAAAAGATTTGCATTCGAAATGCACCCAACTATTGTCACTGAATGAACCATGCACTGCGACAAAAGTCTAAAAAAACATCAAAAACAAATTGAGCCCAACCGGCCCACTGCACATAGCTGTCAAGTAGCAAACGTGAGTCGTGAATATCACACTTTCCATTTAATACCTGAGATTTGTACTCACCAATCTTCGGCCAGCTATCTAGCTTCCACCTCGCAAACACGTTAACTGGATTTTCTAAAATTACACCAAGATTTTTATTGTTTTAGGTTCGTTCGAAGCAACCCATGAAGAGCAACTCATGCAGAAAGAGCAAATAAACAAGAAAGCCGAGTGGAACCCAGCGTCTACAACGGGAATCAATTTTCACCTGATAATGCTGTGATAAATTATTGCGAACCTTTATCCGAGCCGGGACACAAAAGGAATGTACTGAAACAAGAGCTATTCTCCTCTTTTTTTCCTTTGAATTTCACCCGCACCTAATCCCCGAAAGGTCCATTTGATCTAGACCGAAGAGCAACGGAACGGCAAAAAGGGGATCAACTGGCTGATTAGTGTTTGAATGCTTTCGTTCGAATGCACGGGAAAAACCTTTTCTCGCCCTCGTCGCCGCCGCCGTCGCAGTCGAAGTGTGGAGGACGAGCAGCATCTATGCAAATAATTTCACTCTCCTGCTCGTCTTTCATCATTTCCTTGGAGAGTCGTCGGGGGGAGGGAAATGCCATAATCTTCGGCTTCCTTTCCCCGGTTGGTGATTATTTAGGAAGAGCTTCGGTGTTTTTGCATCCTCTTGCTATGGTTGGAGAAAAATGGCATGAAAGGGATAATATTCTCCACCAGTGAATAAATTGAAGTGGAAATGGGTCAAGTTAAAAAGGTTTCACGATTTTTATGCTGATTTCCAATTTACTGTTTGCTTGTTATCAAGGATACCCTTTGCCATGGCAGCCAGGTTCGAAGCGTTTCTCATTTCAATGCAATGCCTACTCTTGCGTTTCAGTTAATGGGAAAAACAGGGTTGTAAACGTCAGGTTCTTCAAAATTAATTACGGCATAAAGTACACACATCAACATGGAAAAACATAAACATCTTTGATCTCATTTACCGCCTGGATCTAGACGGGGTGGAGAGAGAGGGTAAAAAGCTCGTAAACGGATGGATAATGCAAGCTCCCGCAAGGACAAGCTGTTTATCCTTCAGCATAGTGCTTCCGTTGCATCAAAACCAGCACCTAACCTACTCAGGAGCAGGAGTAGTTCTTTCCCCAGTCGCTCCATAGAAAAGGACCATGAAGTGAACAACCATCCGTGCAGTGAGTGATGGATGGAAGTTTTAATCTGCCGGTTGCGCATAAAAGTATGTGTACACATGGCTGAGGATAAGAACTCGACGGTAGACTGGCTTTAGTGTCTCTTGTCACCATTGGGAAGATTATGATAATGCCAATGTTGCTTTTGTGGGAAATTACTTTCTGGGTGCAGCGGATATTGATGAAAAACAGGACTCGTCCGAAATTCAATGGATGGGAAAAGATCTCCAATTAAATTAAGCTGAAAGGAATCCAAGTCCATTTCGGTTAGCGTTGTAGCAAAGAGTTTGCTTTAACTTTTCAACTTATGTTTAGAAACCACCTCCAAGGATGGTACAAGTTTTGTCTGGCTGCAAACTTTTCCCAGAATTTATTCATCCCCCAATCTGGAGGTGGGCAGTAACTTCTTTTCTGATCTCAGATTCGGGTAACTTTTCAGCCTTCCATGGTCGGAGGCGAGTTTGCTCTGACCAGATAATATTTACTCCCGAAACTGAAGGCAAGTCGGTGCAGCGAGAGAATTATGCATTGGAAGCGGTTCAGTTAGGTGCCGGCAGCTAATGCCCTCATTTATTCAGTTTGCGTAAACAACTTTGTCTTCCGGAATCTTCTGGCCCCGAGGGGGTGACACTAGAACAAGTACTGGCTCGTTTCCCGGGTGATAGTCGTTCTTGAAGATCATGGTTGGTTTTGTTTGAGTTGAGAAAGTGGGCAAGGCTTGCTGTGGTGCGTTGAAGTTTTGTGGCTGACATTGATACGAAGGGGAAGGTGGGGATCATTGATCATACGGGTTGAGCCTTCGGTCCGAGCTTTAGTCTGTAAATTCAATATCGCTTCTGGTTTACAACTGGTAATTTTTATTTTTATTAGCGTTTAGAAAAATGACTTGTATGTTTCCAGGGAAGTGGCAGAATCAATTATTTTCATTTTATAAGTAAAGTTCAAAGGTCATTGCTTATGGTGGTGGAAAATTGATTCACGGTTCCGCGAAATGTTATCAATAGAGAGGAGGCAGTCCCATGCTCCCTATCCAAATCGTTTCACTTGGGTGCCCTGGTGGTCCCTCCCTCTCCTCAATATTTGTTATTCAATGTTATGTTAAATTTAGTATATTTTGTTGCGTTCATTTGATTGCTTAGCCTGTGTTAGATAATTTGTCTGAGAGTAGTAACTATCTATCAGGACCAAGGATAACATTGTTATATCAAAGTTTGTCTTTCTGAGTGCTGAATTAAATTTAGATTTCAGCTACTTGAATTGGGAAAAATACAATAAAAATCAAATTTTTATAATTCATTGTCGTTTTGCGTACCTTTGACTAAATTGTTTTCGATTGTTAGTATCTCTTTTATTGTATGACATGTTTTCTGATAGGTGTAATTTTTTTCTTGGTTCGTTCCTCATTTTTAATCATTAGCTCTAGGCGTGAATTGCAGTAATTGATGCACGGTAAATGATCACCAGTATCCGTGATGAAAATGGATCCTAGCAACAGGGAACGAAAATTCTATAAACTAATCCTGATGCTCCCTATTTCGACTAGCTATCTGGCTACCGAACTGACAATTGCCTTACCGAGTGCCAGGTAAAGTGGCGTTTTCATATAATTCAGAGAAGGTAAATAGTGTTCACAAGTGAACGTTATTCTTAGAAAAATTGTTCTTCTCAAACCAAGAATAAGTCCTTCGTAACTAGTCTCAAATTTATTCCTTTAAAACCTGCTGGAACACAAACCAATGTAACGCTCCGCGTGTTTTCCCTGTAAATACAGTTTTGTTTTGTTAAAAGATTTCTGTCGAGAATCTCGATCAATTCATAATTTATGTATTGGTATGAATAATTATGATAGGAATTGAAATATTTCATCAATGTAAATAAAATCTTATCTTCACTGTGTCGAGGTTATAACTTTGCCATAATTAGCGTGTCTAATTTTCAACATTGCCATAAAAGCTCAATGTTCCATTGGGTTATTTCATGCAACACATTCTACAGGAGACGCCATGAAGACCGTCGCCATTCGAATAGCTCTTAGATAATACCTCTTTAGTATTTAGTAGATGGCCAATTTGAATAGAGGAAGGTGGTTAGGAACCTTCTTGCTTGTACTGTAACTCTGACTCATCCATATCGCTTTCGAATCGGCTGGTGAAGAGAGGTGCGCGAAATACTATACTTTATTTAGTTAAGCTCAGCTTAGTTTGCTTTCGTTTATTTCGTTAAAGATACTAAAAGGTGTGTGTGTGTGTGTGTGCGAGTTCTATTTAAATCCGTGGTTTTTCCAAAACGTTTTTCTTTCTGTTTGGTGCAGTTAGCTTAAGTGAGAATTAAGTTTTCACGTTAGCTAATTAAGTTTATTTGGAAATTGTACATAAAAAGTAATTAATTAGAATTAATTTTGGTTATCAAATAAAAAAAAACTAATGTGAATTCGCGTGGGACTTCCAGCGCTTGACGCTTTTTTTGTACGGGCTGGTTCTACATCTTGTCCGGCTGTTGTCAAAGCCGGATTGAGGGTAACTGTGTGGCTAGTTCGTCCGACGGATCATCAGACTCGGGCCCCACGCAAAGGCCCGCCTTTCCCTGGTAGTAAAACGGAGGTGAGTGAAGTCGTTAGTCATTCAGCGAATTTCCCGACGGTCGCCAATCATCCGTTGAAGTAGGTCCTTCTCCAACATCGGTGGACCATTTTTCCGAGAGCCCGGATCCTGCGCGTGCGTCGCCAAAAGCGTACCGCGGTCCGGATTCCATCCAATGAGGGATCGGGTTTCATTCCTGTGTCTATTCTACTTCTCGTGCGGATCGAAACGTGTCGAGTCGCGCGAGAAATACTATTCCCGTTTCCGTATGAAGCGACAATTGTCAAAGTGGATGAACCTCGATGAACTCTCAATGCATTCTGATTGTCAATCTGTATTGACAAATGTCTACTTGGAACGACTATTTCACGCGAGTACTTTCGATACGTCAGAGGCAATCGAGAACGGTTTAAAAAGGAAAAAAAAAAAATGGAAGTGAAGAGGTAAGTCTTATTTCTCAATATGCTGGAAGATGGATTTAATCATCAAACATATTTGATTTCAGGATGCGAGTGACCAACCGGAAGCAGTTTAACTTGCTGGTTGACCGGATGACTGCGAATCCGTCGGTGGCGAGAGGACAAAAGTTTTGCGAAGCGGCTGGAATAAACCGACATTAGTATGAGCAGGTTTGGAACGAGATGGCCAATGGCCTGAACAGTTTTGGCCCACCAATTAGGACGGTCAAAGACTGGCAGAAGGTATGTTATTAATCAATTAAAATAAAAAAGATCGGTTCTCAAATAAGCTTAAATCGAGTTAGATATTTGTGTTTAGTCCATTATATTATAGTACTTAATAGCATTTTTTTTGTCAAAAAAATATTCTTGTCTATATGCCTAATTTAAATGGTTCATAAGTAATATATCATTTAACAAAAATCATCAATGGACCATGGTTTTAAATACTTGTAAAATATATCAACTCGTGTAATTTTAAGCAGAATCGTTGTCACGATAAAATAACAGGAAATTACGTTTAGTATATATTTTATATTTTGACTTCTCAGGTTTGGACTGATTACAAATGCTGCGTTAAGAACAAATTAGCTCATAATAGCCGCGAGGCCAAAGCAACTGGGGGCTGGCCGAACAACATCAAGGTGTTGTCAGCTAATGAAGATGCGGTGGTTAAATTATTATCCTTGGACAAAATGGTTAACCACTCCGGTATGTACAAATCATCAAGATTAAGTGTGGTTATTTAAATGGATAAATCTCTTATTTGTAGGTTCCTCATTCGGGCTACCCGTACATCCCACATCTGTGCCAAGCGCTATGCCGGGTCCCAGTCGGCCTCGCAAAACACCGTCCCCGCCAGGATCGCCGATGCTTTCGAGCATCATCGAACAGCAGTTGGACACAGCTGAAGGAGGGTACCCAGCCGCAGAGGAAGCAAAAGGTATTGAGAATACTCAGGGCGCAGAACAGAACAGGAGCTCCCATACTGCGCAGCGTAGGCGACGGTGTCAGCATAACATGGATATCCGTCACGACTTACTGCTGGAACAGACTGAATGCATGAGAAAGATTGTGGAGCATACCGGAGAATGTGCGAGGTATGCCCGCAAAATGTTTAAATTACGGGAGGAAGAAGTTCAGGAACGGCGAGCTAATTGGCATCAGAAAGAGAAGGATAGAAAAGCAGAATTAGAGTATACGCTTGAACTTTTAAAATATAAGAAGGCGAAACTGGAGATTTTCGAGCGCGAGGAGTAAAAAAGTAGGAAGAAAAGAAGTCAAAAAGAAATATATTTAAATGAAATGAAAATAGAAAACAAAACCAAAAATCATCTTTCATTACTATTGTTAATAACTAAATTACGAAATTTTTTGAAGATTCCCCCATCCTGAACATAAATTTCCGGAGCTCTTTACCATAATTTTAAATTGAATAATAATTTTGAAGACTCCAAGTATTAAATTTGTTTATTGATCAGTTATCGAACGCATAATTCCTTGTCTTATTTCATTTGCTGACTCGTTGGCCACATCATCGTTTGCGAAATAAACAATTTGATCGTCGTCGATTGATTCCCATTCCATGATATGTTCGGGTACATTAAAGCGTTTTCATAAATTGTGCAAGGCACAACATACATTTACTATTCTGGCAGCCTTTTCAGGCTTATAGTAAAGTTGGCGTGCTGCTCAAATGCACCTGAACACATTCTTCATCACTCCAAACGTTCTCTCAACTATTAGCCTGGTCTTTGCGTGGATTTCGTTGAATTTAGTCTGCCTTGCATCACAAGAAGCACGGAATGGCGTTATCAGGTACGGCTTCAAAGGGTATCCTGCGTCTCCTGTGAACATACAGGAGTAAACATAAGTACAAGACATAATGTAATGCTCCATGTATGTTAAGTTTCCATGTATTTATCATTTTTTTACCCAAAAGCCAGGTGTTTCTTTCTCCATTCCGGTATTGTCGGTTCAGCTCTACATCCAACGGATTATTATTCCATATGAAGGAATTGTGATTAGCACCGGGACTATTGGCATCCACGTAACCGACAATCTGTTTATGATCACAGACCTGAAAAGATATTTTAAATAATAAACTTCATGCTTTTGCTTCGATACTAATTCATACGTACAACCATAGCGTTCAAACTGTGAAATCCTTTCCTGTTGTAATAGAGATGCGGAATGTCACTCACTGGCGTGAAAATCCTCACATGCGTTCCATCAACGCATCCTATCACGCCAGGGAATCCAGTTTTTTCATAAAACCCGCGTTTGATTTCGTCCTTTTCGTCCTCTGAAATCGGAAAGCATATGGTTGCCGGACAAACTTCTTCTTCCAACACATCAATAACAGCTGCCAATACTTTTAAAAAGGTCGGTTGAGCCATTCCCGCGAACAAATCGTTGCCCACACCTTTTTGGTAACTTCCTTCTGCAAAGAACCGCAATGCTGCTGATAGCTTCAACATTGGCGCCAGCTGACGATTTAACTCCTTCTAGTTTATCTCCCACACTGTCCAGTAAATATTGGAAGAGTTCTTTTGAAACTCGAACGTACACAATAAACCTGAAATCGAAATTAATCTTTTTTTTAATTGGATGATTTGAACCGATACTCACGAGTCTTGTGGCATATCCAAAGGATTGCTCAAATCTAGCAATCTACGACGCTCAACCCGTACCCTTTCTGGTTGGAAATCTCCAGTTTCCTCCTCATAGTCACTGAACCAGAACTCGAAAGAACTCATCGTATCGTACAGATAGGAAAATAAACACACTCTTTAGACTATTATCTATTACTTACGATGGAACTGGTACTTTATTTTGGTAATTTTAATAGAAAAATCAAACGAGCTAAGATCAATACATATTATTATGAATTGGACGAGTTTCAATTACCTCTTTAGTTACAAACGTTGTAACAAAATCATTCAGAAATTCATGGAATAGTTTCCAAGCGACGAAAACAGTTACATATTGTTATTAAATCATGTATTTGTAGGGTTTAATCCTGGGGGTTTCACTTATTTGTTTCCATACACTACTGCACTCAATTACTATACACCAGCGTACCGTTCACGTTCGTGGTCGCACTTCTTCTCCCGCTTCTCACTCACTCAACATCAAAGGCAGTCCTTATGCTATTCGCGCAGTTTGTCAAGATCAATACAGGGGATAGGAATATGGGATATTATTCGTTCGTGCAGTTAAACAAGATTTATATACATATAGATATAATCAAGGCTTGTATATGGTATCCAAGACCCTACACCCCACTCCTTCTTTAATTGAATAAACATTTCTTCCACGTCAGTAAGTTATGTAGTCTTTGAGCAACTTTGATTCAGACCTAATCCTCTTCGATGCCCTACCTACCTCTTCTGTAGATTTACCCTCCATCATATGTGGTGCTATTGATTCTCCTTCAGTCTCATTTGTCTGTTTACTTGAACGAATAGATGATTCAGAATCCTGATCTGTACAATCGTTTATCTTACTTGGTATTGCTTTCAAATGGGCAGCACTTCTTCTGTATTCTTTACCAGATTCAGTCGAGCGAATAACTACCTCAGTACCCTTCTTCTGCACTACGCTGAATTCTTCTGGGGCAAAGTCAGAGCTCAATTTGTTGTCTTTCTTCATGCGTTTTGCAAGCACATGATCGCCTACTTTGATACTATCAGGCTTTGCTCTTCGTCGATTATCCGCATAAACTCTCCCTTTTTCCTTTTCCAATCTATCTCGATCCCTAACTCCTTCCAAATCCATTGTTGTCGCTGGAACATAGGGTAGCTTTGTTCGCATTTTACGTCCAAACATAAGCTCAGCTGGAGCCTTTCCGGTTGTCGTGTGACTTGATAAGTGGTACATCATCAAATATTTGCGTAACTCCTGTCTCCAATCCTGACCCAACTCCTGAGCTATACGTAACCGCTTCAGAATGGATCGGTTTTGCCGTTCCACCTCTCCATTCATCTGTGGCCAGTAAGGAATAGTGCTCTCCAAATGAATACCATACTCCTCACAAAAATTACGAAACTCCTCAGATGAGAACTGCGGCCCGTTGTCAGCACGAAGGACTTCAGGTATTCCGTAACGAGAGAAGATTGTCAGCAACTCCCCAATTGTAGCTGATGTGGAAATTACGTGCATCTCTACTACCTCAAGATATCGGCTGTAATAATCCACACAAACCAGTAAATTTTCTCCATTTGGTAGAGGGCCAAGAAAATCTATGGCAATTTGTTCCCAAACTCGCGATGGGAGCTCTTTCCTCATCATTGGTTCTGGTGCACTAGGTCCTGACACCAAGGAACATCCTCGGCAAGCCTTGACGAATCGTTCAACATCAACGTCCATCTTCGGCCACCATACATGTCCTCGAAGATGGGTTTTCATAATCCTCACACCCGGATGACCTTCATGGGCCATTTCAAGGATTCGCTTACGTAGATTATTAGGTACCACAATTCTATCACCCCGCAAAAGTACATTGTTGATCATACACAACTCTGATGAAATGACTTTGTACGCTAGGGGTAAACTATCAATATCACCTGATCTCAATGCCTCGTTTATTTCCATTATCTCAAGGTCATCACGGCTCATATTCTCTATTTCCACCCATTTGAGTGCAATGGTCTTCACAGCAGCTGTAGCGACTTCATTCACAACCAATTCCTCCGCCTCATCAAATGGTGTTGGAGTGAAAGTCGATAAACGAGACAAAACATCGGCAATATTAGTCTGCCCTGATATATGTACGATTTTGTATTGGAAACTCTGGAGGCGCAACACCCATCGCTCGATGCGTGCACATGGACGAGACACGGAAGTGAAGAGGAAAATCAAAGCTTTGCAATCCGTCAACAGGTTGAACTCTTTACCGATCAAGTAAACCTGAAATCTTTCTACACTCCAGACTAATGCCAATGCTTCCTTTTCTGTCTGACAGTACCTTCTCTCGGTATCTGTTAGTGACTTGGAAGCATAACAGATAACACGTGAATTTCCACTAGCATTTGTTTGAATGAGTACGCTCCCTAGAGCGTGTGGACTTGCATCGGCAATCACAGATGTTCTATCTTCCAGTTTGTAGAACCCTAACCGTTGAGCGCCCACGAGTCTTTGTTTTATGGCACGAAACGCTGATTCCTCCTTTTCACCCCAATGAAACTTTACACCTTTCTGAGTTAGATGCCTGAGTGGTTCGTCAATGGTTGCCAAGTTTGGAATAAATTTCCCCATGTAATTGGCGAGCCCTAGAAAACTTCTAACCTCGCTTTCACTGACTGGCTGACGAAACGACATAATGGCATCACGCTTCAAATCCGAAGGCATGATTCCTTGTGGGTTGATATGATATCCAAGGAACTCAAAATCTGTTACCCGCACTTTGCATTTATCCCAGTTAAGAATTACTCCTCTTTTCTCAAATCTCTCAAGAACCTAAAGTGATATCGGAAAAAAATAAGAAGAAAATTAGTTCAATAATTCATAGGTTTATTTCCTTCACTTTTCTAAAAACATACCTTTTTGAGTCTCAAATCATGTTCTTCCACAGAGCTTCCTTCTACACCAATGTCATCCAAATACCAATATGTGCCATCACAATCAGCAAGGATCTCATCCATCTTTCGTTGAAATATTTCAGGAGCCGACACAAGGCCAAATGGTAGTCGTTTAAATCGGTACAACCCACGGTGTGTGATGAACGTTACAATGTCTCTTGATTCTTCTTCCAACTCCAAGAGAAAAAATGCATCCTTAACGTCAAGGATGCTCCAAACCTTTCCTTTTCCGATTTTAGCAAGAACGTCGTCAATAACAGGCATAGGATGTCTTTCGCGAATAACGGCTTGGTTTACCCGGCGTAAATCAACACATAATCGAATAGTACCATTCGTCTTGTTGGCAACCACCAGCGGTGAAACCCAGGTTGCTGGACCTTCCTTTGGCTCGATTATGTCTCTGCGTAGTAGCTCATCTAGTTTTTCATTAACTGCTTCCTCCAGAGGAATTGGGATTCGTCGGAGTGGCTGGAATACCGGAGTAATTGTTGGATCCATCGAAATACGTATCTTCGTATCAGTTATCTTAGAGAACGGAGAATCTGTGGTTTCTTTATCCATTACTCGGTTTATCTCCAAACCAATCTTCAAGATTCCTAGCTGCTTTGAAGTCATATCGCCTAGCAAGTTACGTTGTCCATTTTCAACCACGAGAAATTCCGCTTCGATTGCACGTTTTCCGATCTCGATTTCCGCTAGAAAAGTACCCACAATAGTGAGTGGTTGACTTGAGGCATAGGCTCTCAAGATTTTATTGCTACCACGTTCACATTTCAAGACAACGACCTGTTGTGCCTTAAGTTTCTCCCAGGTGTCCGATGTGATCAAGTTAACATCGGATCCTGAATCGATGAACACCTCGACTTGAACTCCTCCAATCGCACAATCGTATACATTTGTATCGCTTCCAGTGTAAAAAGTATAATAGACCTTCTTTTCAGCTGCGGTGTGCCACTGGCTGCGGTTCTGGCTGCAATGTATCTTGAACTTCATCCTGTACCTCTTCAACTATCTGCACTTTCGTTGGAGGAACCGAATAATGTGGTTCTGTAGGGCGTTTACGACAGACGTTTGCAAAATGACCGCGCTTATTGCACCGTCGACAGCTCTGATCTTTTGCAGGACACAAAGGTGACTTCGACATGTGACCCTGACGACCACAAGCGAAACAAATCCGCGTATCGTTGTTCGAACCAGATACAGCTGTTGGAAATCGGCTTATGATTTTGTCCTCCCTACGCTCCTTTCTAGACTTCAACACCTTCTGTACCTTGCAAACTTCACCGAATCCGGAGTCACTGCCGCTCTTTCCGATCTTGAGCTCCTGTTCTTGGACCCGAACACTCTCAAGTGATTCTCCAAGTGCCTCAACATCATATAATGACCGATCCTTCTCAAGAATCTTACGCCGGAGCTCTTGACAATTGCAACCTTCAACGATTACGTCAATTATCATGATTTCTTCCATAACACTCTTCACTTCCTGCGAGTATTTTTCCAGTCCACAGTCCTTTAATTGCTGGCGCAAACGGAGAATATAATGCGAAAAACGTTCGTTAGGCCCCTGTTTCATGCTTCGTAGTCTGTGTCTTTCAAGGACATCCTGCTTACGCGGTTTGAAATACGCATCCAAACGATCCACCGCAACATCATACCAACGCTTTTCCAACATGACCAACGGAAAATCTTCGGTACCCTCAAGAGAACTAAAAACTTTCTGTAGCTGGGGTCCACCTAGCATCTTCGAACGCATGATTTTCTGATCGGACACTTGGCACGCATCAAAATAGAACTCCAATGAACTCTTCCACTCTTGCCATTGTTTGGCAAGTTTTCCACCCTCAATTTGTTCACACCTGAACATCGGGATCGGCCGGCTTTCTTCCATCTAAAAGAAGATAAAAGAAAACGCGGAGTCCACGTTATCATTGAGGCTCAAATTTTGCAAACTCAATTTAGAACATTTCTAGCATTTCTAGCATAAAAATATTCAAAAAAAAAAATTTCTTAGCATCGGAACCTATGCAAAAACAAATCCGAACTGGCACCCATCCTATAACATTCATCTCATTTGTGTTTGTGCGTTTTTTTTTTTCACTAGCAACTCGATTCGGACACCCTAACATGATACTATTCTCCAGGCCCACTGGCACTGGTTACTCCAACTGGGTACCCTACCCCGGGTCCCTTTTTCCCTAGGCCCCATTGGCCTGCAACACCAACCGGGCACCTACCAGTTCTCTCATCTACCCCTGGCACGATTTCAACCGGACACCTACCACGGTTCAATACTCTAGGCTCCCCTGGCACTAGCTACACCAACCGGGCACCCCACCGCAGTTATCTCTTCTAGGCCCCATGGCACTAGATTCCAACCGGGCACCCTACCACGGTTTATCTTTCTTGGACTCGTAAACGGGCACCCTACCACGATTTACTTCTCTAGGCCTAAAGACACTACAACTCTAAACCGGGAACCCTACCACGGTTAACCCGGCGTTTGTCTTTATTTCAAATGCCATCTGCAATCTATTTTCCGCTAGTAGATGAACAAAACAGTGTGGTGTGTAAAAAAAAATGTTTAAAAGAAAGATCTTTTTTTTTCTCTATGTCCATATTCTCTGCATTTGTGATAAAACAATAAGCTGTAAACTTCCAGATCTTCAGTCAACTGTTTGCATCAAAACCTATAATGTTCACACTTTAATTCAGTGTAAAAGTATCTGGTTCAGTAGTCACATAAATCATCCTTCCATGCTGTTCAAAAAAATCCAAACATTTATCTAATAGAACAATACCCGAAATTTAATGCGAGACCTAAAAAAAAGGATTAAAGAAATCACTGCACGCGGCTTTTCAGCCATCTTTGATTTCATCATATATGCGAAAAAAAAAAAATATCTCGAACACTCTTCACCATGGAATTTCGCAGCATTTATTGTTTGCGTCACTATAAATATATTCAATTTGTTACCTTATTTTTCGCTCGTCGCCAAATGTAGGGTTTAATCCTGGGGGTTTCACTTATTTGTTTCCATACACTACTGCACTCAATTACTATACACCAGCGTACCGTTCACGTTCGTGGTCGCACTTCTTCTCCCGCTTCTCACTCACTCAACATCAAAGGCAGTCCTTATGCTATTCGCGCAGTTTGTCAAGATCAATACAGGGGATAGGAATATGGGATATTATTCGTTCGTGCAGTTAAACAAGATTTATATACATATAGATATAATCAAGGCTTGTATATGGTATCCAAGACCCTACAGTATTGATGGCTCTATTTTTGCAATTTTTTAACATAATGAGCAAATTAAAACATTTATTATCAAACATAATTGGTTTCGCCCTTATCATAAACTCCACGATAAACTTTTCTCAGTTTGACGTTTCTCGATCCGTACGAGAAGTAGAATAGACACATCCATCTCGGGCGGTCATAGCGGAAGCAAAGTACGCGAAGCCGTGCGACTCTCTCCGCACCTTTAATTCGGCCATACTGCGCTCGAGTCACCTTCGTTGCCCGCCTTACTACGGCACTTCTCGCCGCCATAACCATCGACGTTATTAATCGTCATCTTCGAGTCACTGAGCCCTCATCCAACGCCATCTTCGCGTCGTCGAGCCGTCATCCATCGCCGTTGTTGAGTCTTCGAGCCCTCATCAAACACCGTCATCGAGTCGTCGAGATATTTAAAATCCTGCGCAGGTATGTGAGCATGTTTACTTCATGGCCATGATTTGCTCTTTTCCGTACATTTTAAAGAAGCCCAACACGAATGAACGCTAAAAAATACAAATCAATTAGAGAACTTGAAAACCCTTTGCACCGTTTTAAATGCCGCTCCTTGAATAAAACTCACACATTACAGTACGTTTGTTTCTTTCCGTTCCGTTCATTTGGGTAAGCATACGCCTCTTTTGTTATCCGGTTCTACTTATCGTTTGTGCGTGAGTCACAGAGTTCCTTCCCTAGTAAATTAATTAGTCTTCTGTTGTTTAATCTAAAAGGTTGGCATTTCCAAGAGTTATGTTTTGCTGTTAGTAACCAACGACCGTTCAAGAGGTTCCCTGAGGAAAGGTCTCATAAATCGGGCAGAATTATAAACACGACCAGTGGTCTCTCGTAACTGAAAGTGGCGCTTAAGCCACTGCGTTTAGGCAGAAAACCTCTTTACTTGATTAGTGAACGGTTACACCAAGAAGATTCTAGAAGCCAGTTGAAAAATTTGTTATAATGTGTGATGATAAAAGTTTTGACGCAGGACTTACGTCTCTCTTTTCCATTCCTGTATAGGGGCGCCGTTCTAAAATTTCTGAAATTGTCCGCGTTACGCAGGATTGGAGATTTTGAACGATTATATCTCCACTCTGGTCCACAGAAATCCTACAAAAGTATTTCATTCGAAAGGTAGAACACCAAAGCTGCATCCCTGTTGCTAAATTAATTCAATACATTTTTTTAACTAGTTAAAAAGTGCTAAGCTGTTAAGCTGTTGCTAACTTTTGAATGAAACACAATAGAAGGGTCACATCACAACGCAATAATTTCAAGCAACTTTGCTCTAGACTACATTTCTCTAGCTCTTTATTTGACCATGCTAGAACTATTTTTCTGCTTTAAATTAGGGTGTCTCTAAAAAATAAGTTTTTTAATTAAAACTTTTTTTTTGCTCATTTCGAAAAAAGTCATCTTCAAACAAAATATAGAAAAGGTTAAAGCGCACATTTTTGTTCTGATTCTTTAGGCGAGAATTAGTCAGAAAGTCATCAAATTATTGTTTAAATGGGGCAAAGAACAAATTGCTATACAAATGAGCCCGGGTATTCTTGAGGCACGCGAGCGGGCACTGCGTAACATCGGACATGTTTTTCGTTAAAAGTACCCCTAACTTTTAAATAATAAAATATATCCAAAAACTCAGTTCAGCAAAAACATGCATCATATTTTTCTCTACACTTCGTTTTTCCGAAGAATTGAAATTAAAAAGTAAGAATAAAAAGAAATATTTTTAGGCACACCCTAATCTACAACAGCAAAATAACTCGGAACTAAAGTAGTGCACAATCACCGGACGCTCCAGTTGTGAACGAACAGCCTGTAGCGTATTTTATTGGCTATGTTAAGATATTCTAAAACATAGGTTTTATTGTAGAAGGAGATGTTCGCTCATCACAATGAGGCACCAAGAGTGAACAACAATGTTTTTGGCTAGAATTGAAAGATGTGAAGAGAAAGTGTTGAAAGTTCCGTCAGAGTGCGGCAGGTATGTTAGGCAAAGATTGACGTCCATACATGTTCACACCAATGGAAATATTCAATCTATCAAAACTGAATAACGTTTGCATTTTAAAAAAATGGACAAAAATTGCCGATCTTTAATGGGTTTACCTTCACCCCCACTGACGAAACTACCCATGCAGCATCAACCATAGTAACCCATGAGTCAGCAAACAATATTTGACAGCTCCATCAGTGGAAATCCAACCGTGATGGCAAAAACAGTGAAGTAACTCCGTTCAGAAGTGTGCGCCTTCAAAGAACGGCATCCCACCGCGTCGAAACCGGACATCGTGCGGCACTTTGTGGACGCCGGAAACGCCCGTTCCGGCATCTACAACGGCATCAACTATTAGACAACAATCAGAGCATCGAAAGACCTGAGACGACCCTGAGCGACAAGAAGCTCCAAAGGATGATTTTTGCGAGTAACATGAGCGTATGGATGCAGCCGACTGAATCAGACTGTATGCGAATTTAGCGACTCTACTGTGCTACCAATCGGTTTGCCTAGTTGTCAGTAATAGTGAACCGGTTGGTCAGATATTGCAAAAATGCAATTGTAGCGATCGGTCGACCGGAGGCGAACTCCGTGAAGTTTGTGTTTAGTTGTTAAATAAGAAGAAATGTAGTGTAGTTGAATAAATGTAGTTTAGTTAAATAAATGTGGTGTATCAGTACATAGGTGCTTGTGAATAATAAATTGAACTTGGACTAAATGTTGTGAATTGAAGTTATGTGTCTTCATGTGAGGAAAGGTCTATCGATGACGACCTAAGTATAGAAACAGGAAGAGATACGTTCAGCGGGCAGTGGAAAACCAAGATACTCGAAGCGATAAATGGAGGAGATGGAGCGGCTGAATATCAAACCCGCCCAACGTTCCCCAGCTGCGTCCCATCGAGAATTGCTGGGCCAACCTGAAGCGTAAGATCTATTCAGACAATTTTGTCGAGAAAACTGAGGAGGAGTTGATAAATAAAACGAAGAAAGAACTCCAAAACATGCCTACACGCATGTTTTCGTCCGCCATGGCGAATGTTCCGGTTAACTGCCGGAAGGCCACTCGTAAGGGCGTAGAATGTTTTTGCAAGTAAGCTTAAATAATTAACTTCCATGGGAAATTTATCAAAAACAATTATATGTGTTCGATTTTTTTTATCACCATCCGAAAAAAGTCCATTTTCTTTATGCAAACGTTAGTTCTCCACGCAATGGGCGTTTCCAGCCTGGTGGATTGGAATAGTTTATGCCAGCTTCCAAGCATCCGGAAATACTCCTTCGATCAAGGATAGGTTGAGAATCGCTGCGACGGGAACAGACAGCTACTAAGTGCATTGTTTGACAAAGACGGACGGAATGAGATCGGGACCAAGACCTTTAGATGAATCGACAGCGCTTAGAGCTTTCAGAATATCGTCAACACTGAAGGTGACTTAAGGAAGTCGAAAGTTATACGATGGAAGACTTTCCATGCATTGCTGCGACATCGGAGGTGGGTTTTCGTCATTTACGGAACGGAAGAACTTGGCAAATGGATTCGCAGCTGTGATCAACGAGCAGGTAGCTATGAGACTTGTAGGAAACTTTGGCAGAACTCATTCAATTGATGTAGTTCCAGAAGAAAGAAGGGCGTTGTCTGAAATTTGCTTGGATACTGTCGATATACTCACGAGAACGAATCTGTTGCAGATGAGTGTACTCCTCTTCAGCAAGCTTTAACTCTCTCGTGCTCGTAGAATTCCGGTTGTAGAAGAACCGTTTCCTGATCTTACGTTAGCGGTTACGACAATTGCGGAGTTGTGGCGTCTACCAAGGTTGGTTAAACTGTTTAGAAGGCCAACGAAGTTTTTCAGGAACAGTATCCCGGATGGTTTGATGGATAGTTTCATAGAAATTGGTAACGGAGGCATCATTAAGGTATGCAACAGGATTAAATATGTATGAGTATATCATACATCCTTAGATAGGCGATCAACAAATAGACAATGATGAGTAAATGCATATTTATTAGACAAATGGAACAGTTTTACATTTTTGTAAAAAAAAAAAGTAAACCCCTCTTGGGGATTAGGGAAGCTGATATAGAAACAGCGATAGCCTATAATTTATTATATTTATATAGAACAAAAGCGGAAGTTTTGATAAAAAAAAATTAAAAAAAAGAGTAAGTATGGCAAAATGCTAGATACCAATATGAAATGGTCCGCACATGTCAATAACCTCAAAAGTAAACTTAGCTCAATAAGTGGAGTTTTGAGGAAGATATCAGCGTTTGTTCCACGAGCCTGGCTCTTGAAACTGTACTTCTCGCTCTTCCACTCTCGTCTGCAATACCTAGTAGCCATCTGGGGTATGGCCAGTAGTTTTTTTTTGAAAGAACTGCAGGTCGTTCAGAATAGATGCTTGAAGACCATATTTGGAAAGCCACACTTACATCCTACGGTTGAACTCTATGAACAAGCTAACGCCTCTATCATGCCGATTAGAGCGCTCTGTGAACAGCAAATCCTTTCGTTAGTTCGAAAAATCCTAATAGATAATTCAACGCACCATAACATCTTACTCAAGAGAACTATTCGGAATCGAGCATCACGACGGGAAGGACACTTAGCGCTATCGAGGGCATACACTGAGTATGGCAGGAGAAAATTTGTGTATATTAGCAGCAAACTGTACAACGAACTTCCACCGAGATGTAAAAATGTTCTTGATCCATACAAGTTCAAGAATATTCTGAGAAAACACTTGAAGGATCAAATCTCCAAGTATCTTCCTTAAAAAATGCCGGGCCATACCAAGGGTGTTGGACTTTTTCTGGTGAACGCCAGCCTTTACAACACTGCGTCATCGTCAAAGCCAAGGGTATTGGACTTCGGTCTGGCGAAAATCAGCGTTCTATCAGGTAAGATAGAGTTGAATATGTCTGGCCGAAGCCACCAATGGTACTGCGCCCTGATGTTCTACAAACCTTCCAGTTTTGCAACCTTTACCACACTCCGTCATCGTTACGTGGATTCTGGAACGCCGAGCTCTTCATCAGTTCCCCGCCAGCCGTACCAGAAGTACTGAATCTCGGTCCGGTGAAAACCAGCTCTATGCCATCTCTGCAACCTTCACAACACTCCGTCATCGCTATGTGGTTTTCGAAACGACAAGCTGTTAATTAGCTTCTTGCCAGCCACGCCAAAGATTGTGGACTTCGGTCTGGCCAAGCCAGCCTTCTGTTAAGTAAGATAGAGCTGTATATGTCTGGCCGAAGCCACCAATGGTACTGCGCCCTGAAATTCTTCAAACCTTTCAGCTCTGCAACAACCACTACACTCCGTCATCACTATGTGGATACCCGAACGACAAACTGCCCATCAAATCTCTGTCAGCCATACCAAGGATGCCGGACGCCGGTCTGATGACTATTCATCAGAGTTCACAACTATCGCACAACTATCGGTCATTTATAGTCTTATGCATTATAGAATCAACCATGTTTCCTGTTAGTTTTTAAGCCCTAGATTTAAGCTACATTTCGCACTTCCTTAAAAGAGTTAAAACTCACTGGAAGTGCACTCTGTTGTATTTAAAGTTTTAAAACATACGAAGGTTTTGTGCCTATGGGAGAAGAGGCTTTACTAAAGCTTCACTCCTACGGGTTTTCCTTCTGCAAAAAAAAAAAAAAATAAATAAATAAATAAAAAAAAATAAAATTAATCATGAAAAGTTTATACTAAGAATTATTTTTAATCATTGTCAGAAATCAGTTATATTAAGTTCAATGCAACGAAATTGTTGGAAGGAATAATAAATAAATAGGAGAGCAAGAGTAGGGATAACAGTTATTATGGTCACAATCTGAGAAGAGTAGAATCACATCCACTTAGATTAGCTTACAAACTAAACTTCAACAAGAAAAACGAAGGACGCCAAACATAAATATACGCCAAACATAAAAAGATTTGAATAGATATAGGGAGGTAAGTAGTAAAGAATGAAAACAATTGGAAGGATAGGGAGATATTTAAAAAAAAGGCAGAAGAAATTTATAAGAAATCAAATCGTGAAATTTCGGTGGGAGAAACATCGGAAGAAGAAAAGAAAAACTCGCAAAAACGTACAAATCTTGGAAAAGAAACACTGTGAGCTGAAGTAATAGGGGTAAAGCCGAATACTTGGCGCAAGAATAAAAGGTATACATTGATTTATGCAGGCTTGGTTAACTGGTTTATTTGGAACTGTAGTATATGTATAAAAAGTTGCATTATTCTAGGGAGAAAGTACGGGAGTGAAAAAAAATGTAAACATATATGTAAAATGGAAAATGTTAAACTGAGCACACAATTACTAAGCTATGACATCACAAGAATCTAAACACTTTATTCTAAATAAATATAATTCGTTATAACCCTACTAACAAATTCTTTAGAAAACATAATAATAATAAAAATCAGACTTAAACATAAAAGATATCTTCTTAAATAATAGTACCTTAATAAAGAATAAATAAAAAAAATATTTTAAAAAACATAAAGGTCCGATACTAATCGGATCGTCACTGACAAGAATAACCCCACATGAATGAGTTCATCACGAATTTAATATTCTCGTATTAAGTTGAATGGGATGATCGAAATAGATGTAAGCATGTAATAAAAGTATACAATTTTCGAAACTTTAGTACAAAGCTGTTCGACTTACTTTACAGTAGGCTAAAACAAATGATTAAAGTTGAACAGAGAAAAAGAGAACAGTAAAAAGAAAACCTGTCATACAAAACGAAAGAGTTATAGAAAACAATTTAGGGTACGCAAAACGACCATAAGTTGAATCCTGGAATGTGTGAGCTGTTTAGGGGAATACTTGTAACTAGAAAATGAAAAGAAAGATTAGAAATTTCCACTAAATTCCAACTACCGCTATTGCTTATCTTGACCGATACGCGTATTTCAGCTGCAATGTGCAGACTTCTTCACTATCGTATAATAATACTAATAGTCAAGTATTAGTACACGACACTGAAGAAGTCTGCATAAGCAATAAAAGTAGTTGGAATTAAATGGAATTTAGTAATCTCTCTTTCATTTTCAAGTGACATTGTGAATTATTAAAAAACTGATCCTAGTTGTATTTTTCTCTATTTAAGTATGCTGAAATTTAAAAACTAAATGAACTCAAAAAGACAAACATTGTTATTTTAATGTTATCCTTGGTTCTGACAGACAGTTACAATAACAAAGAAAATAAACAACCCTAATCAATTTTACTTTCAGCCAAAGTCTCTTACACAAGGTGAGAAATCAAATGACCACGACAAAACGTACTACATTTTATATAAATAACTTATAACGGAGGATGAGAGGGACCATCAGGGCACCCAAGTGAAACGATATGGACGGGGAGCATGCGACTGCCTCTTCCCTATTGTTAACACTTCGTGGGACGAGGACGGGCTCTTCGTCTCCATCTACTGGATTTCTTCTATCAATCGAGGACTCGATTCTAGTGCTGTGAGTGTGTACTTGCTTTTGGAAGGAGAATCTCTCCCCTATATTCACGGGTTTCGCATAAGTACTTCTTCTTACTGGCCCGTTGAAACGTTTTCGGTTCATCTAACAGGAGCTTGATGATCACAAACAACAATAGAATCCCGATCAAATGGATAGTTACCTTGCTACAATAGATGGGAGTATTATATCATCATCATCATCATCAACACTACACACTATTTTGTTCGTCACGGTGATGATGATGGGAATTTGTTTCAGTTAGTTTAGGTAGTTCAGGTAGTTTAAAAAAAATAAAGAAAGTAGTCTACAAAAGTTTGAGCCCCACACGTGTTATACAAGTATAAAGGGCTTCTTTTTGAATTCATAAAAAAAAAATTGCCTTTAATGCTTCATAAGATACCATAAAACAGAAGTGAGTTTTCTAGCTGATTGTCGAGTAATTCCTAGTTAATTCTGTCAAGGTTGAAATTAAAAGTTTTACGAGGGCCGGTGCAGGATTTTTTCGGATTAAAAATTTTCTCAATTTCGCTGATATGAGATATCTTTGGTCAGGCCAAAACTAAGCTGGTGGCTCCATTAGCGTTGGAATCGCATTGGCTCAGTAGCGGGTAGGATATTGACTTGTCTTTTGATAATGTCCTTGTGGATATCAATATCTTTTCACCATTATATCGCTGAAAAACAAATTATCAGTTTTTGAAGAAGTTTACATCTGTAGAGGAATTCAGCTTGTTTTTATTTTGCTTAACTAGTTAAATTGTTTTTAAATGAATTATCTAATAGATAAATCGTCTAGCTCATGTCTTTGTAGGGCGGGCCATCATCATCATCATCATCATCATTCACATTTTCAAAAGTTTAGATAAAGCGATACCGACGTTCGAACATCCAAGCAACCAGTGAAAAGTTTGAAAGCATCGTCACAATCTCAGTAGCCATTATCGTAACGATTCGCATACACCGCCATAATGAAGCACATTCGTTTAAAGGTCTTCATGCTGAGGACACACAGAATAAGTGTTGCCAGCTACGAAATCTCACACTTGCCACCGCAATCTGTAAAATGCCTTTTTCGCCTGCTGCTGATGGTGTGTATTGCATCGGTTCAACTTGTGGCGACTTGGTGGTGCTGATTTTGCTGCAACTAAAGTGACGCAATTCACAACTTTTGTCTATCTCTGGCCAACGACGACGACGTCCGCACTGAGCTTCTACACTGCAAACCGATTCCATTCCAGCATAGATAGAGTAATGAGCAAAACAGTATAAACGCACATTTACGAAATGGCTGACAATAAAAATAACTATAAATTCTTCCCGGAAGCTTTTCTGGGTGGTTTGGTGGACGTCCTTGACGGGGCAAGGTGCGCCTGGCACAGAATCACAACCCAGCTAGCATCCAGGGATGGCTTAAAATAATGACAGTCACGTAAATGTCCGCTTTCCGTTCCCCGTTTCCAACCCCCTCTTCGCAATGGCATTTCAGCTACACTTTTGAAGCTGACTTCAGCGACGACCAAATTACACTCATTATCACGTTGTCTTTCTCCGGGGGTTCCTAGAGGACATGGGCTTGGCAGTTGGTGCCGCTCTGCTCTTCCGAAAGTGAAAGCACAAAACCGCAAACTATTTCGGTTCATAAAATTATTATCGTTCTGGTAAACAGACACTCGGAATGGGCAGTAAATTTGGCGGTTTTATTTGGGCTTTGTGTTTCCTTGAACCGGTTGGCGCTGGAATGTTCGCCGCGAAATATTTTCGGAATGTAAGTTTGTCTTGGTTTTTTAACTTGGGAGAATGATTTTTTTTCTCTCAATTTCTGTTGAATCCAGACACTGAGTACTGTGAAAATTCTAGGAATTTTTCAATTCAGAAACATGAGGCTTAACGTTGATTCATCCTGAGAAACGAAGTGTCACATTCCAACATTTTAATCAAATGAGTTGAACGTTGATTGCTCATGGCTGAGTAAACCCTGTCCATGTTAAATTTCGGACACCAACATAATAGCAGCAAAAACATTTACACATAATTCAACAACACCGATAGTTTACATCACAATAATAGAGTTATATCTACAATCAAAACAGTGGATTAAGATGTTAATCCTTCTCTCTGGAAAAATTTCAAACTTACGATATCCTCAGAGACGCCCACCGTGACGATTCTCCATCTTCTCTTGAAATCATCGGTACCATTTGCTTTCTTCTAAGTTCCGAAGAGTTTCCGTTTAACTAGAGCCCTGTACTTCTTTATTGGGCGAAGTTATGGACAGTTTGGTGGATTGGCTGTTTTTGGCACGTATTTCACCTATTATACCTTATACCATTCCAGGACGGATTTCGCTTAGTAACAAGAGGCCAAATCAAGCCAAAACAGACCTGAAGAATCGTGGCTTCTGATAAACGGTAGCAACAGCTTTTGCAGACATTCTTTCTCGTACTCATCCTTATTGGTAGTGTCGGTAGAGACGAAACTTTAAGAATTTCGACCACTACTATATTTGGCCTGCCAAATCAAATAAAAACTCTAGGCTAGCCTCAGCAGTCAACAGCGTTGCGTTACGACGCCCCAGTGCTTTCGATACCAGCCTAACAGGCTTGAGTGCGTCAAATAGAGATTTCACCAGATCCAGCTCATTTTTGGTTATGAACATACCTTTATCCTCGCCGAGTTCTGTGAGCGCTTCAACAACACTTTCGTGGGGCCTAATGTAGCGCTCCAGCATTTTTTCTGTGCTGTTCCAACGCGTCTTCATGTCCAGAAGAAGTTGAAGTTGTTTTCCACATCGTTTTTGTACATTTCTCTGAAGAACCGAGTTCTTCACAGGCGATCGACGGAACATTCTTACAATGTTTCAGATCCGTTTAAGGGTTGGTCCATATTCGGTTTTGTAGAAGCCTGAATAAAATAAAATAATTTAATTGGAAAATCAACAGATTATCAGTTTTGATATGACCGGATGAGTACGAACTGTCTTCGTCATCTGATTCTTCAGTGTTGCAATAATCATCGTCATCACCAGAAAATTCTGAATCCGACATGAACGTCTTTGACGAGGACTTGGGGTCACTTCGATGAAGAACGTCCTGAACAGCGAGGTGCAGCACGTGATTTTAGCACAACTGATGGAAATAAGGAACAATCTTTCCAAATTTAATCATGACAGAAGCGCCATCCGAGGTGACTGCGACTACGATGTTGTTTTTAATGTCGAAACTAATCAACAGCTGTTGCACGGCTTGAACCATCGTTTCCGCTGGAAACGATCCGTGAATCCGGACGGGTCCCAAATTGTAGAACGCACCATCCGCGAAGTGAAGATTTACATTGCCAAACTCGTCCAATCATCCGTTGTCAGGCTAACAAACTGCTTCGCTAAATTCGCTCCGCCAATTCCCGAATCATCTGCTTCTTGGCCTGCACAAAAAAATCGTGGACAAGCTTCATTATTGCAGACTTTGTTTTGGGCAATGTGAAGCCTCGTTCTGTCACGGATTGCCGGATGAACTGACTCTTGCAAATGGCGGAAATAGAAAATCCATCAGTTGCTGCCAAACGGGCGACAATTTCACTAAGTGATTTGCGCTTCAGAAACGGAAGTCGCGTCGATTGTCTGACAGACGGTGCTGGGGCTGGAGCAGTAACCAGGTTAGACTGTTTCGGTGGAAAAGTTCAAGCATTGAGCGCATTCTTCTGGAAGCTTTTTAAATTCTTTCCAAATGTCAGCCATTTTTGTTTGTACACCTAATAAACACCACGTTATGGTACACAATTTATTAAAACTCATGCACCTTCAACTGATCACTTGGGGAAGAAATTGAACAAATAGACAATCAGTGAAATGTGCCTCAATTTATTAATTGTTTGATGGCTATTCGGTCACATGTCTACTCGAAGCGGGAGGGAGTAGGTAGAATGTTGGAAAGAACAGATGCGATAGCCGTCACAAGAGAGCGACAAGTGTGAAATGATAAAAGTGTATGAAAGTAAGGCAAGGGTCATTTATAGGAGTGTATTGAATTGTGGCGTCAATCATTTTGCCCGACTCCTACTGCGTAAGAGGCCTGCGTACAGCGTGAAAGCTATATGTATTCAAGACAGGCCTGTAGTATTTGACGGCTATCGCATCTGTTCTTTCCAACATTCTACCTACTCCCTCCCGCTTCGAGTAGACATGTGACCGAAATAGCCATCAAACATTTCAAAACCAAAACAATTGACGCAACGCTATTTGATCAACTTCACTCCTAAGTGGTCATCTTCCCCCGAGTTGACGGTTCTTACTAAAATCTGAAATGTGATGAGTTATTGCGAATCGAGGACGTCCTTAAATCGATGATAATGCACTGTAAAATATTCCAAATATTCCGAAACTGATGCTTACGCACGAATTGTTGTGTTTGTCTAACTACATTCAAGTTATTGTTTACGCTTTTTTTCAGCTCAACGATGAGTTCTAGACAAAATATTCAAAAGGTCGAAAGTAACATTTGTAAACAATGACCTCTAGCGTATTTGTCTGGGATCTGCTTGCTCCCACAGCCAAATTAGCACCAGAAACAGATAGAGGGAATTAATGCCTTCCCATCGGTAGTGGATATAGATGTTAGCAACCTGGCATTTCCAGGAAATTTACGTTTCAAGTAATTGTTTACATTTGTTCCTTTCGACTTTTTGACAATTTTGTCTAGAGTTGTTGTTTATCAACAGTGAGCAACCGATGCACAGTGGGAAAAAATGAACCCAAATTCCCAAGTAAGAGATGCCGCTGGTTTTTTAACCAAACCAAATGCATTCCTGAAGGGAAATGGGCTAATAAATCGATTGGCGCAGGTTTCGTGTTGTGTGGAGCACGGGAAGTGGCTCATTTTGCTCAAATTCACCCTAAATTGATGGTTCTTCTCCATTCTGCTCATATAGTTGCAATCTCCGCAATTTATTTTGAGTGAAGATACATATGGTTTACGCATATCATATTAAGAAACTTTACAGAGATAATTTCATGTCGTGTCTGGCCCGTTTTACCCAAACTCTTTCCTTTTATTTGATTTTTCTTGTTACTTTCCGAACAGCAGTAATGGTCACAAATTATTTTCGCTGGAAAAGTACAAACCACACAGGATATCTGCATAGAAGTAATTTGGAGCGACTTTGCGTGTTTTTGGATCTTGCAGATAGCCCGTTTTGCGCCAATATCCCTTCAGTTGATGGTTTTTCTTAATCCTGCTCATATATTTGCAATCTACGCAATATATTTTGAGTCAAAATGCAAACATTTTACACATATTACATTTAGAAACGTAACAGGGATAATTTCATGTTGTGTCTGACCCGTTTTACCCCAATTCATCACATACACTAAGGTCTTTTTATACACGGTTTTTTAACACGGTTTTTTTTTCGGCGATAGCTTCAGAACGGAACAACTTTTCGACCTTATTCGAATCACATTTTCCGTTTTGGGCAAAAATTAATCATATGGCTGCTCTTCCAAAAAATCACAATTTTGGATATAAATACTGAAAATTTCCAAAAATTGTTTTTTGATCATTGTATGAAAAGATAAAACATATAAACAAAATCGAAGTTATTTAAAATGTTTATGCATGTGAATTTATCAACGCTATTTAGTCTTTTTTTACGCACTTTCATATTAAAAGTGGAACGTATCCCCCGTGTTAGAAAAAACCTCTGTGTATTTCAATAGAGTGCATTTTTTTATACTGCTAGATTCTTTCAAAATAGCCACAGTCGCTGCAATATACCACATAAAACAAAACTGCGTTTGAAAAATCCGCATAATAATCGACCGTACTTCAGTTGCTATAATAGGTTATATGAGAATGTTATGTTACGGTTTCTCATTTTCAGAACTAATCGTTTTCTCACAAGAGTCGAGTAGATTCACTTAGAGAGAACTATTATGTTTCATGCTCGTAATGTAGAAGGCTTTGAAAAATTCTTCTAGTTTCCCAATCACAATCGTTCTACTAATACGCTCAAAAAAGTTTTTTTAAATATTGTTTTTATGCAGTGATGCCCGTGAGAAATTATACAACCGAATGTCAGCCGAAGAAAGATCGGCCCACCTACGAGTGCGTGTACAGGCTAGCCTGTTGCATAGACTTTCGAATAGAGCATTGGATAATGGAGTTAAACTGTTTTGGCCATATATTTGACACTTTGTGACAGTTACATTTTAAGCAACTTAATAGTTTTGTTAATTAAGGTCTCATTTGATAGTACCAAAATTGTAGGTAACAAGATTTTTAAGCTTCGGGAAATCGCATCCCGGGATATCCCGGGATTTTTGTCCCGGGATTTCCCGAACAAGACCCTCTATTCATCACGGATGGGCACCTTTGTCATTTTGTACGGTTTCAGTCTTTGCCTCTGCTTCACTATTTGTACGTATGATTTTGACTTCCCAACTTTGCGAGCCACACTTCTCACAGAAAGATTGGGATTTTTCTCAATAATGAGTACCACCTCCTTGTCCATTTGTCGGAAGCACACTTTTCGATTTGTTCCACTTTCAACCTTCCGATCCACAGTCAAGTGGTAGTTTTAGTTTCTTGGCATGATCGCGTACCGATAAATTCGGATTTATCTGCCGTTCGTACAAAATACGTTAGCGAAAACTTCCACTTGATTCGACGTCATTTTACTGAAAGGAACCAGAATGTAAACATGTTGTACCACGGAATAAAGTGGATAGTTTCAGCTGTCAAATAAGTGAAATGTTTCAGCGATCCGTGAAAAAATCAAAATCTACACTGAAAGAAAGGCGTCCGAAATTTAACGTGGACAGGCTTTGTCAGCGACAGCTTAACTTTAAAAAAAATCTTTTTATCAAATACATTTACGAGTGTATTAGTAGAATAATTGTGAGTGAAATACAAGAGAGGTTTGAACAGACACTTTAATCGTTGGTTTAAAAAAAAAACTGAAACTTTTTAGAATAGAAAAAACTTAATCGTCTGCGGATTACGGACTTCTGAATGAGGAGAATGCTTGACGTAAAAAGGACATCACAGTAGGTCTGGTACTTGTGCTAGATGTAGGGTAGGAAACGGCCTAATCAGGGCCGTTCTGGCAAACTGTTTTGATCAGTGGTTGGGGAATAGGTCTATAACACGAACATTTTCCAAATTATTTCATAATTAATGATACGAAAATAAACAATATCTATCAGGCCAATCATTTGATGCAAAAATCATGATTGATTACCAACTAATTACTGTCATTTTGAAGATTTAAAATTCATCTTCTTGTAAACCACCAGGCTCCTACCTGCTGAAGAAGTTCGCTCAAATTTTGCCTTTGTATATTTAGCATTTGTTTGCGTGTAGCGGAGGGAATGTCTTCATCAGCTTCCTCGCACATCTAGGATTGTTGCCAAAATGTGTTGTCAAAATGATCATTGAGTTAAAACTTATATTTTTAATAGCTGAATTGAAATCACTATTTATTTAATGTTTTTATTTTTCAATCGTTTGTGGTTGATTTATGCTTATAATTATATTATCCATCATCTGTCAGTATCAAATGCAATGAAAAAACATGTTTCGAAACTGTCCAACAGTACTCAATGATGAATAATTCTTCGCTGTAGAGCAGCAAATATGGAAATGTGGGATCGCAGTTGCGCTTTGGAGTGGTCATTTCTCTTCTCTTCTCTATTAACCATACGGTCAGTCATTTTAACTCAGTTTTGAGTCGTTTTTGACTTATTTTGGTCAAAAGTGGAGTCACTCAAATTTGAGTAAATGTTACTCGGATTGACAAGTCGGCAAATCAAACACATCCATCTGATTTAAGTCGATGTTTTTGATATGTCACATACTTTTTGTGAAACGCCACTAATGGATGAGATTCCCTCTGTATATACTGGTTAAGAAGCTGGTTAAGAAGCTCAGGCATAATAACCATTTGGGAAAAGTTCACAGCTAACAGAATTTCTCTCTTTAAAAATGTGTCGTCTCGGTCCACTCGTAGTACTAACAAATCCTTGCATGTCCAAACAACGAAGTCACAAAAGGTTATGTTTAGTACATGCACCTGCATCTGTACATGATAGAAGTATTGATAATGGTGATCCATTTTGTATCCTGTTTCCGTTATTTATATTAAGCGACCTTTCTTAATTACGTGTTCAGTGCTCAGCACTCAGTGCTCACTGCCTAGTACTCAGTGCTCAGTGCTCAGTGATCAGTGCTCAGTGCTCAAGTAGATCTAGCACTCAGTGCTCAGTGCTCAGTGCTCAGTGCTCAGTACTCAGTGAACTCAGTGCTCAGTGCTCAGATGCTCAGTGCTTAGCACTCAGTGCTCACTGCTCAGTGCTCAGTGCTCAGTGCTCAGTGAGCTCAGTGCAGTCCTAGCACTCAGTGCTCAGTGCTCTGTGCCCAGCACTCAATGCTCAGTGCTCACTGCTCAGTGCTCAGTGATCAGTGCTCAGTTCTCAGTGCTCAGTGCTCAGTGCTCAGTGCTCAGTGCTCAGGACTCAGTGGTCAGCACTCAGTGCTACGTGTTCAGCACACAGTGCTCAGTGCTTTGCTGTGGTTCTGAGCATTGAGCACCGAGTGCTGAGCACTTGGCACTTAGTACTGGCCATTCAGTGCTGAGCACTGAATGCTGAGATATGGGCACTGAGTGCTGAACTGAGCACTGAGCAGTGAATGCTGAGCACTATCATTTTGCGACATGACATAACGCACCCGGTGAATGTAACGTGATAACTTTTCGAACGACTTCCACTGTGGTCGTATTCTCCCTAGCTGAAGTTTAAAGACTTTAAGTTGAATTTATTGGATAAAGGGTGTCCACAGTAAAATTGCATCACTTTAAACTTGTCCTCTAAAACAAGTCTCTCAACCGATTGTAATGAAATATTCAGGGAATAAAATAGAATGTATAATCTTGGTTTAAATATTTTTATTTCACTGTATTTCTTTACCAAATCCAAAAGCCTGAAGTTTCTTCTTAATACCACGCATAAGATTTTGTACAACGCTTGAACCGACATTTTTTTCCGCTTTCAAACATGATTTCAACATTTCCTGTTCTGTAGTGACAACTTAAGGATGCTTACAAAGTTTGTGCTTCGTCATAGCCCAATATTTTTCAATGATCCACAACTCTGGAGAGTTTGGGGGGTTAAGATCCTTCGGCATGAAATTGACACCATTTGTCTTGTACCACTGCAGATCATCCTTGGAGTAGTGACAAGAGGCTAGGTCCGGCCAAAATTGTAGGAACGTTGTGTGTTTTGAGAAACGGAAGCAGTCGATTTTTTAGGCATTCATACATGTATACTTGACTATTTACAGTTGAAGTTGAAGTTGAAGTACACGAAAGGCTTGCTCCGTTTAGCACACGAACAAATCCCCTGCCAAATCATGAATTTCTTGGGGAACTTTGAGACTTGCTGTTTCCTGAGCGACTCTGGAACATCGAACTTGTCTCACAGAGTACAGACATCCAAGTTAGAGTGCCCTCCGTGTGTAAATTTCTGTAACTGCCATTTTAAAATTACAGCTTGTTTCCGTTAGTTTTGGTGATTCGTATGTTGATGGCGCCACCTGCGCGCCTTGTGATTTCATAGTCTGACAATTTTAGTTTGGTGAAACCTAAAATAGGCGGCGCTGATTTTCGAAAAAGTATTCGAGCCTGGATGTCTGTTCTCTGTGCTTGTTTTTCGCAGTCACATACTGGTTGTTGGGAATTTGTTTGCTCCGCTTTTACGTGTGTTTCATCTTTCATGATGTAGCAGTGTGGTTTCGTCAACATTTTTGTGTGTACAGCTAACGTGTTTTAGCTGTCCTATTCTGTTTTTCATTGCGGTTTAAAGCTTTTTGAACTTTGAATGAACGGAGCCCGATTTGTTTCTTGGCTTTCTGCTAGAAACTTTTGGTCAAGTGCAGCTTTTTCGCGACATCCTGAACGAAGCAGTTGGGTTTGCGTTTATAGGCAGCAATACGCTTGTGATCCTTCACACAGTACGGAACACTTTTTCTACCACTCACCTTCTTCCGATCGACAGTTAAACGTTCCCCGAAATGTTTTATGACACGAGACACTGTAGACTGGTTCAATTTTCAACATCTTTCCGGTGGCTCGGTGCGAAAGAAGTGGGTTGTCGAGGTGCGTGAGCAAAATGTTCTCGCGCACATGCTGTTCCTTCGACTCCATTTTAGAAACTACGGCACATTTCACAATAAAACTCACGCAGTGTAAACAATACACGCTGAGGTCATTTCACCCAAAATTGCGTTGAAATCAACCCAAAGGGCGAAATGTTACAACTTATTGAAAGTGACGCAATTTAACTGTGGACACCCACGATTTGGAATTCAACTAAATGGAAATTGATATAAAGTCAAACCTTGCTTAATTGTGTTGGTTCCACATATTAGCTAAAAATATTAAACTAATTTCCAACACTCCTTCATAGATTTTCTTGATGATAGCAATAGGTTACTTACGACCAATTGAAAATTTGCTCTGGAACTGTGCAAAATTTAGTTAATTTCTGTTTCATGAGAAAAAATTACAATCACTTGTAAGTGTTACAATAATTTCGTGCTCACCCTTTAGACAACTGATTTTTAAACCTACGTAATTTAAAGTCAATCAAAATATAGAATTATTGCGGTTGTCGATCTTGAAATCGAATGTGAACAAATTCTATTCTCTGTGCATTCAAATACAACAGAGAAGACTTCAGAAAGGATCACACAGTCTCAAACCTTATTTTCCTCCGTAGCAGCGAGTTCGTTTGCTGGAAGTCCATCGCACGCAGAAACCCATTCAACCGTGCTCAATTCCGTTGCTTGTTTATTTTCCGCCCAAATAAATTCCACATTACGTTCGCCGTGATTTCTGCTGATCGTCGTCCCTCCGAGCGCTCCACTTTGATTTATTTCTCCGAGCCTGACTGAGTGCAGAACTTCCTCTCGGGGTTGCAGGCATTCGTGTGTCCGCGTGGTTTTCGTTGGAAATCGAGCACGCATTGCGACATCCTGGTACGGACGGATGGCTCGAGCGTGTTTTGCTTCAATTCTCTCCGGTCCACGGCAGCAGCAGCAGCAGAAGCAGCAGATGTTGTCAAGAATTTTCGCATTCGCAGAATCATCATGGAAGTGGATAATTACGTGAACCTCGAATGCAGGCCATGAGCAACGGTTGGCAGAATCTCATCAATCAGGAAGCCATGAGCTGATAAAGCAACAATACTTTTTACGGTCGAATATCGGGGGCATTGACAGATTGGAAAAAGCCACAAAAATAGGTGATGTCTAAATTTATCAGCACATTGCGGCAGCAGTTACTGAGCAGAACTTCCTCAAAACATAAACATTATCTTAAGTGTCTGTCGTAAATTAAGTTTTATGCTTCTAGGCCCCTAAACGGTGTACATCCTCCGGAAGACGACGACGACCTGGGAGAGACGCAGAGCGGAGATGCTGACATTGAACAACACAGCAGACGTTTCGGTTTTTGTTGTTCTTTCCGACAAACTTCTTCTCCATTAGATTAAATTTATTTTCTGTCAAAATATTATTATCTTTCATTCGCCTTACGCTCGGCTTGGGGAGGTTGTTCCTTTCCGGGCTGACGGTGCTCACTCGGCCGCCTGTCGGTCTATATCTCAAGGAAAGGTTCTTTTTGTTGTGCGCTTCTTGCAAAACACACCGAACGAAAGCCATCGTCGGACGGAGCTTGGTAAATATTTTCCAGCGAATATGGAAGGAAAATATTTAACTAGGATAAGAAAAGACGGTAAACTTGTAGGGTTTCTGTTGTTGCGGTGAAAACTGAAGGAACAGCACTGATCGCACAATGTGTGCCTGTAAGTTTTCAACGAAACACTATCAAATTTACTCAGACGAAAAGTTCCGATCTAGTTATCCTAGCATCGAAGGGTGCCGAGCTGTCATAAGCATTTTTCAGCAGGCCAAATTCAGTCACTCGACAACTGGTAGGCCTCTAAACGTGCTCGATTTTCCACATCGATGAGACTGGCACGACTTTTCCGGCACGAACATTGAACGTGACGGGATTAGTCCTGACCGACCCGCTTCCGTGTGTGTGTGTGTGTGTGTGTGTGTGTCGGTCCACCTTAATCTACTTCAGCATCAGCCACTCTTGGATGCACTTTAGTTTCAGCCCTGGCAGAGAGGGGGGTGGTTAAGCATGAAACCCCAATCGATTGGTTTGCTCTCGGATTTCTGGTTTCTCGATTTCTGAACTTAGTTCGTGTTCTTCGAGGAAAAATCCAACCCGATAGGACGGACAGACAGACAGACGGAACACTAACGTTCGCCAGCCACTGAGAAGGCGAATTAGAGTCAGTGGCAAACTAACAAATGCCACCAACTGTCGAAACTGCCAAAAGATTTCTTTTTTTAGCATTAGGAAGAACTGAGGAGGCATGGGATCCTCTTAAACTGGGTTGAAAAATAGGACTTTTTTGCCAAGATTTTCTCACGGTCCTAAAAATATAACCGAACCTGATCCATCCTGCATCCTTAACAAAGTGCCACACATTTTTCAAACGAGAGAAAAATTAAACAACTTCAAACGACAATAGAAAAAAAAAAAAGCGAAACCGAAGTTTACTTTCCACTTCTTGAAGTTAGATCTCTGCGCCGCCACGCTGCTCCACCGCCGTCGATGATATTGCAGCGCCGCCGCCGCCACTATTTTTGAACGACGCGCCGCTAAATTTGTTTGCCCGCGCCGATAAAAATCTGCTTTTATTACTGATGACAAATGATGATGCAATCCAGAGGGTGTGCGTGTGAGACGGTGATAAGCTTTGTCGTTTCGTTCTAGCAACTGCAGTGTACATTTTCGTGTTTCGAGTTTCGCGAGTGAGTTTGTATTTAATAACAATAAATAGAAATGAGAAGAAAAATTAGTATTTTCCATTAAATTCCAACTACCTTTACTGCCTATCTTGACAGATACGCGAATATTGTGTTTTATCTGTATGTGAGCTCCCCCCTTTCAGGACGGAGAGGGTTCTCAAGCTCAAAAACTCACACATGCTAAATTTGGTTTCTTTTGCTTGATTAGTTCTCGAGTTCTGTAGAAATTAGTGTTTCATTTGTATGGAAGCGCCTCTTTCCAGAGAATGGAGGGGTCTTTAACTATCATAAGAACCTTTCCCGGCCCCAAAAATCCTTGCATACAAAATATCACGCCGATCGGGTCAGTAGTTTTCGAGTCTAGTAGGTTCAGACAGACAGACAGACAGAAATCCATTTTTATATGTATGAATGAAATTGATGGTTTTTTCTTAATTTTTTTTTTTTTTTTCATACAAACAAGCTTACGCCAAGTTGCATGGCTATGCATACTTTTTTCTTATTCAAAACTCCGATTGTCCTGAAATTACCCACGGTAATCTTGTTCACGGATTTTGCTCTCATGCTATTTTAAAGGCGTGAGATTGACGGAATTTCAACATGGAAAAACAAAAATCCGGCCACATATAAAATGCACTGGGATTAAAATCCAGCGAAAAAAACATTCCGAAGCATGAGGTTACCAATAGTTGAGAATTAAACTAAATATCGCAGTGAATACTGGCAAACAAAACACAACGATCTATCAATGCGGAAGTAATGTTTTAAATATGGTAGGGCAAAGGTAACCTATAAACATTCATATTTTCTTCATGTTTAAGTTCATAATTCTATAAAACATAAAAGAAATGTAAATACCGAATAGCTTGATCAACGGTCGTACATCCAGGTTTTCACTAAGCATCTGGCATTTCATATCAAGATTCGCTATATCAAGTGATATAGAGTATCTTGATATCAAATGCCATGCACATGTAATATAGGTTGTAGTGCGAACGGGGTATAAAACAAATAGAGTTTATTTTCACAACTTGTAAGCATTTTGTCAGGCGTGAGAAAGTACAAAAACCATCTATTTAGATTATTTAGATTTTTAGATTTCATGGTTTAAGATTTTAAGATTTTCAGATTTTCAGATTTTCGGATTTGAGAGTTTTTAAATTGTTAGATATTTAGATTTTGTTATTTAAAGATTTCAAGATTTTCAGAATCATAGATTTAAGTATTAAAAGTATTTTTTATATATTAAGATTTAAAGATTTTAAGATTTAAGATAATTAGATTTGAAGATTTTAAGATTTTAGGATTTTAAGATGAATCGATTTTAAGACTTAAAGATTTAAAGATTTTAAGATTTTAAGATATTAAGATTTTAAGATCTTGGGATTTTAAAATTTTAAGATTTTAAGATTTTAAGATTTTAAGATTTTAAGATTTTAAGATTTTAAGATTTTAAGATTTTAAGATTTTAAGATTTTAAGATTTTAAGATTTTAAGATTTTAAGATTTTAAGATTTTAAGATTTAAAGATTTTAAGATTTTAGGATTTTAAGATTTTAGGATTTTAAGATTTAATGATTTAAAGATTTAAAGATTTTAGGATTTTAGGATTTTAAGATTTTAAGATTTTAAAATTTTAAGATTTTAAAATTTCAAGATATTGTATGTTTAGATTTATAATTTTTATTTTATAAATTTTTAATTTTGAGATTTTAAGAATTTTTTATCCTTAGATTTTAAGATTTCCAGATTTTTGGATATTCAAGTTTTAAGATGTTAAAATATTAAAGTATTTGGATTTTTAGATTTTTGGATTTTTAGATTTTTATGACTGGATTTTAATTTTAAGATTTTTTGATTTTCGTAGTTTCAGATTTTTAGATACTAAGATTTTTGAACTATTTTTTTTTATTTTTGTGTTTGAGACTTTATGATTTCCAGTTATTAAAATTTTTACATTATTAGATTTTTAGATTTTTAAATTTTCAGATACATATTTGGATTTTTGGATTTTTTGAAGTTCAGATATACACTTATTTTGATTTCAAGATATTTAGATTTAAGAGTTTTAAGATTTTCAGATATAAAGATATTTAGATTTGAAGATTCTTAGATTTTTAGACTGAGAGATGCTAAGATTTTTGAATTTTAAGATTTTAAGATATTTTTGATTTGATATTTAAATTTAAGGATTTTTAAGATATTAAGACTTTTGGATTTTTAGAATTTTAATTATTTAAATATTTTGATTTCTAGAATTTTGGATTTAAAAGTTTTAAGATTTTCAGATATAAAGATTTTTGGATTTTAAGATTCCTAGATTTCAAGACTTAAAGATGCTTAGATTTTTTAATTTTAAGATTTTTGGATATTTAGATATTTAGATTCTTAGATTTTTTAACTGGCAATTTTTTGGAGTTTTGGATTTTTAGAATTTAAGTTATTTAAATATTTTGATTGCTAGATTTTTGGATTTTAAAGTTTTAAGATTTCAGATAAAAAGATTTTAAGATTTTTAGAATTTAAGATTTAAAGATTCTTATAAACAAAGATTTTTGGATTTTTAAATGCTAAATTTTAAAGATTTTAAGATTTTTCAGATAAATAGATTTTAAGAGTCTTAGATCCTTAGATGTTTAGGTCATTAGATTTTTAATTTTTTAATATTTTAAGATTTTCAGAGATTTTTTTTTTAGATTTTAAGATTTCTAAATATTTAGATTTTTGGGTCTCTGGATTTCAAGATGTATAGATTTAAAATTTTAGATTTTTAGATTTTAAGATAATTAAATTTGAAGATTTTAAGATTTTCAACTATGATGAACTTAAAGATTTTTGGATTTTAACATTTTTAGATTTTAAGATCGTTTGATTTTAAAATCTTTAAATTTTTAGATTTTTAAATTTGATTTGAATTTTGATTTTAAAATGATTGGAATTTTGGATTTTTAGATTCTAAGATGTTGAGATTTTTAGAAAGTTAGATTTTTAGATTTCAAATTCTGTAGAATTTTATATTTTCAGATTTTTAAATTATTAAATAATAAGATATTTAAATTTTTAGATTTTTAGATTTCTAGATTTTTAGATTTTTAGATTTTTAAATTTTTTAAATTTTTTAGAGTTTTAGATTTTTAGATTTACCGAATTTAGCATTGCAGATTTTTAGATATTCAGATTTTGAGAACTCCTGATTCTTAAATTTTAAGATAGTTCAGTTTTAAGATTTTTACATACTTTAATATTGAATATTTTTAGATTTTTGAAATTTAAGCTTTTAAAATTTTCAGATTTTTAGGTTTTTGGATTTTTAGAATTTTAAATATTAAGATTTAAGGATATCAAGATTTTTAGATTGTTAGATTTTAATATGCTAGCACTTTAAATTTTTGGAGTTTTGGCTTTTTAGAATTTTAAATTTATAGCTCTTTACATATCAAGTTGTTAGATTTTTGAATGTCAAGCTTTTCAAATTTTCAGACTTTTGGATTTTCGGATTCTTAGATTTGCTTCTACAATTTTATTTTTTTTTTATTTTTTTTAGATTTTTAGATTTTAAGATTTTTTAGATTAAGATTTTTGGATTTTTAGGTATGCAGATTTATATATTCAAGATTTTTGGATATTTGGATTTTTGGATTTTTAATTTTTAAATTCAAATATTTTTTGAACCTTGGATTTTTAGATTTAATGATACATAAAATGTAAGATATTAAAATTTTGAGATTTTCAGGTTTTAGGATTCTAAGATTTTTAGATTATCAGACTTTTGGATTTTTGGATTTTTAGAATTTTAGATATTTACATATCTTTATTTCTAGATTTTGAGATTTTCAAGTTTAAAGATTTTCATATATAATGATTTTAGGATTTTAAGATTTTAAAGATGTTTTGAGTTTTGATATTTTTGGATTTAACGATATCTAAAATTTAAAATTTTTAAATTTTAAGATTTGAAGATTGTAAGATATTAAGATTTTAAGATTCTTAGAATTAAAGATAAGATTTTTGGATTCAAAGCTTTTTATATATTAGGATTCTTGAGTCTTAAGAATAAAAGATTTTAAGATTTTAAGATTTTGCGATTTTTAGAATTTTAAGTTTTTAGATTTAAGATTTTTAGATATTAAGAGATGTTAAGATTTTTATATATCTGGTTTTTTAAATTAAGAGATTAAGGATTAAGAGATTAAAGATTTATGGATTTTCAGATTGTTAGATTTTTAGATTTTAGATTTTCAGATTTTAGATTTTCAGATTTTTTGATATATTGATTTTTAGAACTCCTGATTCTTAAATTTTTAAATAGTTTAGTTTAAAGATTTTTGAATATTTTGATTTTTGAATTTTTAGAACTTTAGATTTTAAAATTTTTAGATTTAATTTTTTTTGAGTTTTAGATAAGGATTTTCAGATTTTTAGATTTTCAGATATAATGATTTTCAGATTTTTAACTTTTTAGATTTTAATATTTTAAGATGTTAAGCCCTACAAATTTTTGGATATTTGGCTTTTAAGAATTTTAAATTTTTAGCTCCTTAGATATCTTGATTTTAAGATTTTCGAGTTTTAAGATTTTTAGATTGTTAGCTTTTAAGATTTTTAGAACTTAAGATTTTCAAAATTTTGAGATTTTAAAATTTTTACTCTTGCAGTTTTATTTTTGAATTTTAATTTTTAGATATTTAGATATTTAAATTTTTAGATTTTTAGGTATGGAGATTTTTTTATTTTAGATTTTTATATAGTTAGATTTTAAGATTTTTAGATTTGTGGATTTTTGATGTTTTATGTTTTTTGATTTAATTATTTTTTGAATTATGGTTTTCTAGATTTGGGGATATTTAAAATATAGGATTTTTGGATTTTGAGATTTTGAGATTCTTAGCTTTTAAGATTTTTAGATTTTTAGATTAATAAATTTTTGGGGTTTTGGATTTTTAGAATTTTAGATATTTACGTATTTTGATTTCTAGATATTTGGATTTTCAAGTTTAAAGATTTTCAGATATAATGATTTCTAGATTTTAGGATTTTAAAGATTTTTTGATATGTGGAATTTTTGGAATAAACGATATTTAAATTTTTAGATTTTTAGATTTTTAGATCTAAATATTTTAAGATTTTAGGGTTCTTAGATTTTAAGATTGGGTTTTCGGATTTTAAGCTTTTTATATTTTAAGACGCGGCTGGGTAGCTCAGTGGTTACCCGATCTGCTTACTGAGCAGATGGTCGGGAGTTCAATCCCAGGCCCGTCCCCTTCCTTGTCATTTGTCACTTGCCTCTTTCTATCACCACTATTTTTAAAATCAAAAGCAGTCTACTGCGCTCTCTTTCATTGATAGCTTCACTTACCACAGTGCATCCATGATCTAAAAATAAACCTGCCTCACTAAAAAACTATCCTTCTCTAATAACAACGATTGTCAAACTAATCATCCTTCTTCCCCCCTCCCCAAAGACCGTGAGGACGTGTACGGCGCCGGTACTGATCTATAAATAGAATTAGTGAACTTGTGCATTGAAGATGTAAAAGCTACTTCCAAGCTCCATCTATGTGGTTCTCTGTGCAATTACACTAGTTCTGATCAGTAAAGGAGTATCAACTATGATATTGGACGGTCTTTACGGTCTTTAAGCTTTTTATATTTTAAGATTTTTAAATTTTTAGAGTTTGAGATTTTGAGATTTTGAGATTTTTAAATTTTTAAATTTTTAGATTTAAGATTTTTAGATATTTAGAGTTATTAAGATTTGTAGATTTTTAGATTTTCGGGTATAAAGATTTAGGATTTTTGATTTTTTGATTTTTAGATAATTAGGTTTTTAGATTTTTAGATTTTAAGATTTCAAGATTTTTTAATTCTTAGATTTTTATAATTTTAGACTGGCCAGCGTCGGTGGTGTAGTGGTAAGCGTGACTGCATCTTGGCACCCCAGTGGGTCTGGGTTCAATCTCAGTCGACGTCGGTGGTTTTTCTGAGGCGAAAAAATCTGGTCACGTCTTCCTTCGGAAGGGAAGTAAAGCCGTTGGTCCCGGCTCATATTCCTGAGTAGTCATTAGGTAGGGTTCAGGTGGTGGAGTCGTCTTCCTGGCGTCGGTGATTGTCACCATGTGAGGAAATAGGCCGACGAAAATAATAATAATAATAATAATTTTTTTTAGATATTTTGATTCTTTAATTTTTAGATAGTTAAGATTTTTCGATTTTTCGATTTTTCGATCTTTAGATTTTTAGATTTTTAGATTTTTACGACGACGGCTTCTTGGAAATTCAATTCTGAACGCTGAAAAAACAGTTATGATAACATAAATACTTTCCAGACAATGAATAAAAACCATTTAGATGTTTGTATTGGTTATTAAGTTTATTTACGCTTCCAGAACTGGTTAAGCTTAGCAATAAAGACATAAGACGAATTTCCTGTCGAGTTGTTATGAAAATTTTTTATAATGTTAAGTCTCATATCTTGACACATACACGTACAGATACACAGATATCGACCTGAGTCATATAACACTATGGATATCCGGGCCTTTAATCAAAATATACGATTTGGGGTGATCCTTTAGTCTTTACAGTGTACGAGAAAGCCAAACAATTAAAAGGAATAAGCATAAGGAAATGTTGAGGAAATGCCCGCGCCGATCCACGCCGCCGCCGCCGTTCGAAAATACCATACAAACCACCGCCGATTAAATATAGATCGGCGCACAGGCCTACTTGAAGTCCCATTTAGCAATCTCGGACAAACGCATTTGTCGTTGTCCTGCGTGTATTATTTGTCATCATCATCTCATTCTTCTCCAGCTCGTGAAAGACGACGACAAGGATGATGAAAATTAATGCTGATAAGGAGCAAACATTTAACAGGTAGCATCACATTAAAATCTTCGCCTGCCGTCCGGGGGCGTGCGTCGCAGTAGGCTTCGATTCGATTGGGAGCATGTTTTATTCATCTCTGAAAGCCAAAGTCGACCAAAGTGCCGAGCAAAACAACAATAAACCAAAAGTGTTTCAGAAAGCAAGCGCTGATTGCTCATTTTTCATATTGAATAATTAAGCTCGGGGAAATGGGATGGCGGAAGTTTGCCCTGGATGGGGCGATATTATATTGGAAAAGTTGTCGGGTGTAAATTAGTAATACTTTTCGCGTTCGCACCCCTTCTTATTCTTCTTCGTCTTCTTGCGTCAAGTTCGAGGGAGATGATGGCGATGATGATGCTCAATGAAGCGCGCGTTGGGCAGAAATTGAACTTTTCGCTGTCCTACGCGGGGAAAACATCGTTTATATTTCAGAGGGGAGACAGGTAAATAACGATAAAAAATAACACTCGAAAAGGGATAAACAGCTTTTTTCACGCGGATCTGCCAATCTTCGAAGAAGGTATTGGATATCTTGAAAATTGGAGTTTTTCTTCACGTATGAGTGCCGTTTTCTGTGGGGAGGGAATATTCGAGTCACGTTCCGGGCCCCTGTTTCAAATGATGGAAAAAGGTGTCCATTCGGGTCAGAGGACGAAAATGTAGTTAGGTGTCGAAATTGGAGAAATGTGTTGATGATTATGGCGTTTGCAAGCGGAGGTCTGATCGAAAATTCATAAAACAAGGCAACTGACAAACGTAATTATGATTGTAGGATATGTGTGCAAGTTCACGTTGCTGAGGGTTATGATCTTGAAATGCTAATCTGCATCGCTGCTCCTCCTCGAGGACTGCCAAGTAGGCGACGCATTCAGTGAGTCCGTGACCCAAATGATAGATGCTATTCAGTGCAGTGCTGAGAGGAGTGCTGCATGAGTGTACACGGTGAATTTGAGGTTGGTATTTATCATAAATTTGTTACGAATTGAACTGTGTAAAAACGGTGATTTTTGTTTCTTTTAGAGATGAAAAAAATCATATCAGTACAATAAACAATCGGTTGGGTAACAGCAATAACATCAGTTGCAAAATCCATCTCTGACAGGAGTAAAAGAGTATAAAGATATAGCTCGTGTGCATTGTTGACCCATTCATAAGTAAGGAACTTCAGCTTTTAGAGCATCGCCACCGGAGTCGTTATTGCTATCACTATTATAAATCTCCCTCTGGGTTGCTATTTTATCATAGCACCCCATTCTACCACCGGGTTATTTGGTGTCTTATTTAGTTAAGCCACATTGGTTTTCCAACCCCAACCTTCAAAACTTCCTCAAAGCAAACAGCGTGTCTATTGATGGTTGAAAAGGCTCATTCTCAACAATTCGCTGACCAATGGTTATGATTTTATCTCCATTCAAAAGATTGAAACACTGTTTCAGACTAGCTTCAGGCTTCAGACTAGCTTTAAAATATTGAAACAAGAAGAACCTCTTTAAGACTAGCTTCAGGTTGGCCGAAATGTACTAGCTTTGAAGTATTATCGTAGACTGGATCAATATGGTACTCCTGAAGGACGAAAAATAAAAGAATTGATCATCTTTCTACTAACACATGGGAGCTCTGCGGAAATTCAGATTCACCAAGAAACTGCTCATTTTTCAAATTTTAAAAAGTAGCGCTAGAGATTTGGAACTATAGAGGTCCACAAAGGTTTTTTTTTGCACGGGGGATACATTCCACTTTTAGTATGGAACCGTGTAAAAAAAGACTAAATAGAGATTATAAATTCATATGCTTGAACATTTTATATTGCTTCGATTTGGTTTGTATGTTACCTTTCCATGCAATGGTCAAAATACAGTTTTTAAAAATTTAAGTATTTACACCAAAAATTGTGAATTTTTTGAAAAACTGCCACATGATTACATTTTGCCCAAAACGTAAAATGTGATTCGAATTAGGTCGCTAGGTTGTTCCGTTCTGGAGTTATCGCCGAAAACAAACCGTTCAAAAAAAAATACCTTAGTGTATATATAGTCTATCAGGTAATACACAACCGGATTTACAGTTAAAGTGCGATTTCGGCAAGAGGTTATAAAGCTCTGCGAGATTTTAGGATATGCGTAGAATCTTCACACAAACGAAGCTGTCTCGGCACTATATTGAAGAAAAGCTTTTCCGAAAACTTTAAGGAAGGCCTTCAGAGAACTGCCAGTAAGTGCTTTAGAGATCTTCCGGAAGTTCTGCGGAGATAATCCGGAAAAGGTTGTTCAAAGAATTTCAAGCAAACCCTCTGGAGAACTTTTAGGAAGTTCTTCAGTGAACTTCAGGGAAGTTCTTCTGAGAACTTCAGGAAAATTCAGTGGACTTCAAGAAAGCTCTTCAGAGAACTCCAAGAAAGTTCATCAGAGAACTTCAAGAAAGTTCTTCAGAGAACTCCAAGAAAGTTCATCAGATACCTTCAAGGAAGTTCTTCAGAGAACTTCAGAGAACTTCAGGGAAGTTCTTCAGAGAACTTCAAGGAAGTTCTTCAGAGACTTTCAGGGAGGTTCTTCCGAGAACTTCGGGGAAGTTCTTTAAAGAACTTCAGGGAAGTTCTTCAGAGAACTGCAGGGAAGTTCTTCAGAGAACTTCCTCGAAGTTCTTAAGAGAACTGCCGGTAAGTGCTTCAGAAATCTTCCGGAAGGTCTGCGGAGATATTCTGGAAAAAGTTGTTCAAAGAAACTCAGGCAAATCCTTCGGGGAAGTTCTTCAAAGAATGTTGGAAAGAACACCTCTGGGCACACTGGATGCCCCTGTCGGAGAGTGAAATTCTTCAACTGCGGACAACAACAATGCGAGTGAGACCGACAGGGCTACTATGGCGGAAAGACGAAAGGAAGTTTCCCGACAGCTACGGGATGGCAAAGCGATGATTGCTAGCGCTAGAACGGCACTTAGCGTAAAACCCTCAGCTTCGAGATAATGTGCGCCGACAAATCCAGGAATACCAGGTGAAGCAGTATGCCCATATAGCGACCGAGGAGGAACTGGCCGATTCCGATCCGGCAACCGTATGGTATCTTCCACTAAACGTTGTGGAGAATCCACGCAAACCCGGGAAAGTCGTCTTGTGTGGGACGCCACCACAGCCATCCGGGGTGTATCTCTGAACTCGGAACTTCTAAAAGGGCTAGATATGTTAGTCTCTCTTATGTCGGTATGGGTTTAGTGGTGACATGAAAGAAATGTACCATCAACTGAGCATCAGAAGAGACGACAAGAATGTGAAACTCTTTCTGTTCCGAGATGACCCTGCAGATTCCGTGCCCCAAGACTACATAATGGATGTCGCCATGCTCCGCATAGTTTATAAAAAACTTGAATGCGGCCGAATTCGCTAGCCAGTACGCGAAGGCAGCAGACGCTATCACGAATCGGTATTACGTAGATGACTACTATGATAGCGCTGATACTGTGTCGAAGGCGGTCAATCTGGCCAAAGAAGTAAGGTACGTTCACTCAAGAGGTGGGTTCCAAATAAGAAATTGGGTTAGCAACTCAGAGGAATTCATACTGGAGATGGGAGAAAAAACTGCTAGTCCTACTTTTCATTTCAAAGACAAGAGTGCCAATGCAGAGAGAGTCTTGGGAATAACTTGGGATACAAAAAGTGATTATTTATTTTTCACAGTTCCTCTGAGTATTAATGAAGAGGTTCATCCCACCAAACGAATTGTTCTCAGCCACATAATGTCCATGTACGATCCGATTGGCTTGTTGTCACCATTCACAGTACAGGATTTGTGGAGGGCTGGTTGTGATTGGGACGAACCAATCAACGAAGAATCGCTTGACAAGTGGAGGTTCTGGATCAAGGTACTTTTGGAGGTTGAGAGAGCTAGAATTCCGAGGGCGTACTTCAGAAACGCTTCATCGGATGACGGATTGACGATATCCAGCTTCATGTATTCACGGACGTTAGCGAGGAAGCAATTGGATGCGTGGCCTACCTTCGGGTGGTCATCAGAGGAGATGTCCGATGTGCGTTAGTGATGGAGCTCCAAGCAGCTGCCATAGGAGCGAGGTTGGCAAAGACGGTAGGCAGCCATAGCATCAAGGTATCAGGGGAATTCTTTTGGACCGATTCTCAAACGGTCCTGTCGTGGATTCGTTCCGATCAACGTCGGTACAAGCCGTTCGTAGGGTCCACATTGGAGAGATTTTGGACCTCACTCACAGGTTGACGGACTGGCGATGGGTGCCAACCAAGCACAATGTGGCTAATAGGCTGACGAAGTGGAACCAGAGTTTCGATGCGGAAAGCGTTTGGTTCAGAGGACCGAGCTTCTTGTACCAGCACGAAGCAGACTGGCTACAGCAATCTTAATCGCCAACGAACATTGCCGAGGAGCTTGGAGCATATTACTTGTTTCACGACGTCACTATACCGGAGCCTATAGTTGACGTAAAGCGAATCTCAAAGTGGAATGTACTCTAGGAAGGTGACAGGCTCACCAATTGAAACTCTCAAGGCGACCCCAGAGCAAGGGAAGATGTTGTCGTCGGTACCGATCATAGTGATAAGTGTACCCCTGAAGCAAGAAGAAGTTGTGAGTTCCGAGTGCTTCCTTATGAAAGCTGTCCAGGCAGAGTATGGAGACGAGCTAAAAGTGCTGATAAAAAATCAAGACAGGCCATCGGAACACGGGTACCCTCTAGAAAAGTCAAGCCCCTCTACAAGTTAACCCCGTTGCTGGACAGTGATGGAATAATCAGGATGGAAGGTCGTAGCGGAAATTCCAAGGAACTGCTTTTCGACTTACCCTTTTCCTGTCATCCTTCCGAGAAACCACGAAGTTACGAAAAAGATAATCCAGCACTTCCACGAACAATATGGGCACGGTTTACGCGAGACCGTAAAATTGAACTGCGTCAGCGGTACTTCATCCCGAACATCAACGGTGCAGTAAGAAAGGTGGCCGGCAACTGCTTGTGGTGTAAAGTTCACCGAAATCAACCGAAAACCCCAAGAATGGCCTCTCTACCGTTCCTGCATCCATTTTGCTATAACGGGATGGATTACTTTGGGCCGGTGGAGGTGTCCTACGGTCGCAGCCATCCGAAGCGTTGGGTAGTTTTATTTACGTGTCTTGTAACACGAGCGATACATCCTGAAGTTGCCCATGATCTTACAGCAGCGTCGTGTTTGATGGCGATTCGGAGGTTTATGGGGCGCCAAGGAACGCCACTTGAGTTCTGTTCAGACAATGGAACTAATCTGAAGGCAGCAGGAAAGGAAATAGTGGAGAAGATCCGTGTCATTGAAGAAGAATGCGCCGATATCTACACCGATGCGCGCACGACGCGGAAGTTCATTCCTCCTGCCAGCCCTCACAGGGCTCGTGGGAGACTCGTGGGAACGGCTTGTACGAACGGTACAAGAATCATTGGTGGTCATTCTCGATGGGAAGAAGCTTACGGACGAAATCCTCCACACATTAATTATCGAAGCCCTCCGCAACGCTTACTTACGATCTCAAGAACTAGCTGAGCATCTGTGACAGCGATGGGAAAAGGAATACGGAGTGGTTCAGCGAAACGAAGCCGTTGAAAACTGGTGACCTGGTCTTCGTGCTGGATGGAAAGAACAGGAAATTATGGATTCGTGGAATCGTTGTAGAGCCGATCGTGCCAAAGGATGGCCGGGTTTGGCAGTCCTGGGTGCGAACCAACAGCAGAGTTTTCAGAAGACCAACTGCTAAGCTTGCGGTGTTGGAAATCAATTATGGTAACGCTGGACCAGACCAAGAGACAGGACCAGGACTACGGGACGGGTATGTGTTGGAAACAACACCGCTGGGCACACTGGATGCCCCTGTTGGAGAGCGAAATTTGGAGCGAAACGAAACGTCAACTTGAGAGGACTCCGAAATAAACCATTACTGGAGTGAAGTGGTAAAAAGAACACACATTGAGGAAAGAAGCGTAAACAGTGTGCTATTTGCAGCTAAATTAAAATTTGATTATAAAATAGTGAACTAAAATGTTTGATACGTGAGTATTAGACATCTTTTGTTATTTCTAAAATTATAAACATCTATATATCCAATTATTACTAGAACTCTACACAACAGATTAAAATCAACATAACAAACAACTTAACATAGCAACACAAAGCTACAGGGTAAAATCGTTGAATAAAGGCATTTCGGAAGGAAGATTTTCTGTAGAGGAGGAAGAAAACTACTTGTTAGCGAGGAAAAATTAGACAAATGAATTTATTTAATAAAACTTTTGTTGTAAAGGGCGAACACGAAATTATTGCGACACATTCAACAGGGCATAACATTTTTACCATTGGGTAAAAATCAACCAAATTTTGCACACTTTCTCATTGATGTGTATTGTATACATGCAGTCAAACTCGAAGTCGTGTTTTTCGATTCAACGAAAATGGAGGTGAACCAACGTGAGTCGAGAGAACAAATTCTTTCCAAACACCTGGAATTTCCTGACCTGTCGCACCGGCAGTTGGGAAAAATGTTGAACATTCACCATTCAACCGTCTCCAGAGTGTTGAAGCGGTTCCAGGAGCGGTTAACGTTGGACCACGGCAAAGGAGCTGGAAGAAAACCGGGACCGGAGAACAAAAAGACGGAGGGAAAGGTGAAGCGGATGATTAAAGCAAATCCCAACGTCTCAAGCCGAGATTTGGCTAAAAAGATCGGCATGTCGCAGAGCTACGTCCAGAATGCAAAGAAGAGAGCTGGACTACATACATAAAAGGTACAGAACATCCCAAACCGCGATGAGCGGCACCAATCGACGGCTAAAACTCGGGCACGGAAGCTCTACGAGAAGATGCTGACAAAATATGGCTGCTGTGTGATGGACGACGAAACGTATATAAAAGCCGATTTTAAGCAAATTCCGGGGTTGGAGTTTTTCACCGGCAAGAGCTAGTTCTATGTGGACGACAAATTTAAGAAAAAGAAAATGTCGAAGTTCGCCTCCAAATCTCATTTGGCAGGCCATCTGCTCTTGCGGACTGAGGAGTGAGCCTTTCGTGACAAAGGGCACAGTAAATGGCGAGATCTACAAGTCTGAGTGCCTAGAGAAGCGCCTTTTGCCGTTCTTGCAGCAGCACGACAAAGCTCCGCTATTATGGCCAGATTTGGCATCATGCCACTATTCTAAAAGTGTCCTGGAGTGGTATGAGGCCAATTCTGTCCATTTTGTTCCAAAGGACATGAATCCGCGAAACTGTCCGGAGCTGCGCCCGGTGGAGCAGTACTGGGCAATGATGAAGCGGGAACTTCGGAAGAGCAAGAAGACAGTCAAAGACGAGAATGACATGTTAAGAAAATGGAAAAAAAAACTGAGAAACTGGTACTGGATGACACTGTAAAGACTTTGATGGAGGGCATCAAGCGAAAATGCGTTCAATTTTACACTCAAGGCTCCATCGATTAACTTTTCTTTTGATTTTTGAAGTAAATATATGTATCAAACTACCCTAAAATTTTGGTTCGATTCTAAACATTATAAGAAAATTGGCATGACATTTTCGGTGTCGCAATAATTTCGTGTTCACCCTTTAGCTTTGATCTACTCACACCGGAGTTGATCCAAAGGCGGTTTAATTTTCAAAATCCGAACAATGAACTTCAGGGAAGTTCTTAAGAGAACTTGAAAGAAGTTCTTCAAAGAACTTGAAGGAACTTCAGAGTACTTTAGAAAAGTTCTTCAGATAATTCCACGAAAGTTCATCAGATACCTTCAGAGAACTTCAGGGAAATCCTCCAGAGAACTTCAGGAAAATTCTTCAGAGAACTTCAGGGAAGTTTTTCAGAGAACTTTGACGAAGTTATTCATAGTCGAGAGAGGTCTTCGGAGAACTTTGAGGAAGTTCTTCAGAGAGCTCCTGGGAAGTTCTTCAGAGAGCTCCTGGGAAGTTCTTTAGTGAGCTTCAGGGAAGTTCTTTAGTTAACTTCAGGAAAGTTCTTCAGAGAACTTCGTGGAAGTTATTCAGAGAACTTTTGAAGAACTTCAGGGAAGTTTTTCGAAAATCTTCATTGAAGTTCTCTAAAACACTTCTCTGTCGTTCTCTGATACACTTCCTCGAAGTTCCCTGAAGAACTTCCCTGAAGTTTGCCGAAGGACTTACCTGAAGTTCTTTGACGAACATTCTTGCTGTTTCCTTAAGAACTCCCAGAAGTTCTCAGAATAAATTTTCTGATGATCTTCCTTAACGTTCTATGAGGCACGTCCCTGTGAATCTCTGACGTACTTCTCTGAAGTGAATGTCAATGTGAATGTATATACAATCCAAATCCCAACGTCCGGCAGTGATTTTATGGAAGAAAAATGTTTGCAGTTAAACGAACTGTTGTCGGCTCGACAACATAAACACAGTACAAACATCAAATGGATGTAGGTACTGTGCATACACTTTCATCATCAAATCTTATTGTTTTGATGATGGCATGAATTTAGCAGTATCGTTCAAATTCAGAAAGATCTCACCGGATATTGTTGCTGATCTTCAGTCTTCATTTGGACGGCTTCCCTTTGATGCTAAAGGATGCATTTATGTCTCTACAGAAGTAGCACTCTGCTTTTCGGCAAATACTTTCACGTCATTCTTTTCGAAAGGAACAGCCCGAATACTATTAGTACTTCGCGCACAATAAAAATCACTGCTAAAAAAACACTTCCGAGTATAAATTTAACTTGAAAATCACAATAATCAACGAAAAAAAAACTTCACAGCTCTCCATCTGTACACCATGTGGTGAGTCCTGACGAACTTCTCCGAAGTTAACTGAATAATTTCCTCGAAGTTCTCTGAATAACTTTCCTGAAGTTTTTTGAACAACATCTCTGAAAATCTGTTATGAACATCTCTGAAGTATTCTAGAGTACTACGCTGAAGCTCTATGGAGATCTTCTGTGATGATCTTCTGATCTTGAAAACTTCTATGATGATCTTCCATGAAGTTTTCTGGAGCATTTTCCTGAGAATCTCTGACCAACTTCCTCCAAGTTCTCTGAAGAACTTCCCCGAAATTCTCTTAAGAACTACCTTGAACTAACTTGCTGTAGAATTTCCTCAAAGTTCTCTGAAGGACTATCCTGAAGTTGTGTTCCTGTACTTGTCAAAAGAGGTTTTCCAAAGCTATGTCAAGAACTGTCTTATAGTTCCACGAAAAACTTCCTTGAAATTCTCTGAAAAACTTCTCCAATGTTCTCTGTAAAACTTTCCGGGCTACTTTTCTGAACTCGCAGGTTTCCCGGTGAATCCAGATATCCGGAAAGACATTTTATGGCAACCAGGTGGACCATTGTTGAGACAACCATGTCATGTTAACCATGAATTGATACGCATTTTGCAGCCTTAAGCTTTTCTCAGGTTATTTATATGTACATAGCTTTTCTTCTCACAGTTGCTTTACATTTTATTGAGGGCACTTATATTCGAAATACGAAGCTTTATGTGTGTAGTTTAAAAACTGCTTTTCTTACATTTTTTCCTTGGATAAAACGTTGATCAAGATCGTTCTGCTAGAGTTGACTTCAGAAGCGAACATATTGTAGATCATCTAAACACGGATGGAAACCAAAGTCTGAGTTGATGTAACCGCCTTGAATGCTGATTTTGTTGTTTCGAATTTGCGTGACTTTCAGCCTGAGGCTGGTTCGTCACGCCACGGCCTGGATCCTTCATCGAACCCATCAACACATGAGCCGGGACCAACGGATTTACGTAATCAGAAATTTATCATCTCAGACAATTCCAACGGCGCCGTCCGCCATATATGTACTTTTCACACAACCTAAACCCGGTTGTAAAGACTGTGTTCGATGAAATTTGGACACACGCAATTGTTCGTAACTTTTTAGCGTGTGGGTTAAAATTATTGAAATTTTAACTGAATGTATTTCATTGTGTTGTGTCAATTGTTAAATGAGTTTCGTGAAAATCGGTCGAGTGATTTCAGTGATGGGTTCGAAGGAAGAAATAGTGCGCCAACAAATTTTGGGCACTCACTTCGAAAACCCAAACGCTTCTCATCGATGGATCGGAAAACAGCTCGGAATCGCACATTCAATCGTATCTCATGTGATCAAAACGTTCAAGGACCGTAAAACAACCAAGCGGAAAAATTGTAGGGGCAAAAAACGTGGCACATCAAATCTGGAGAAGGCCAGGATGGTATTGAACCAATTTAAGCATTATCCCAACATTTCGATCAGGGATGTTGCGAAAAAGGCGAAAGTTTCAGTTTGTTTTGTGCAGAAAACAATGAAACGTTCTGGATTACATGTGTACAAGGTCCAGAAGGCACCGAACCGGAGCGATAAACAGAACTCGGTGGCCAAAACTCGTGCAAGAAAACTGTACAGGGAGTGGCTCACAAAACCGTTCTGCATTGTGATGGACGATGAGACCTACATTAAAGCCGACACCAAACAAATGCCAGGACAGGAACACTACGTCACCACCTCACCGTTCCGGAGAATGTACGGAGGAAGAAACTGTCGAAATTCGCCAAAAAATTCCTTGTCTGGCAAGCAATCTGCGGATGTGGCAAAATGAGTCAGCCCTTCATCACCTCTGGGACCGTCAACGGACAAATCTACAAGGACGAATGCCTACAAAAACGACTTCTGCCCTTCTTGAGATCTCACGATGGCCCGACACTGTTTTGGCCGGATTTGGCATCTTACCACTATGCCCGGCCCGTCTTAGACTGGTACAAAGGTAATAATGTAGTTTTTGTACCAAAAGACGTCAACCCTCCAAACACTCCGGAACTTCGCCCAATTGAAAATTTTTGGGCAATCGTGAAGGCAATGCTCGTTAAAACTCCAAAACTGATAGAAAATGAACTTGAACTAAAGAAAGTGTGGTTAAAAGTAAGTAAGCAAGTCGGTCCTATCATTGCCCAAAATTTGATGAAAGGGGTCAAGGCAAAGGTGCGGGCATTTGGGTTGGGAGAAGAGGTTCAATAATCCAATGATGTCAAAACTCAACCATTTAGTAGTTCTTTATTTCCAGAAAGTTTGAAAGGAATCGGGCTCAAGGAAAATTTTTGGAGACCTATTTTGTTTGTCCAAATTTCATCGAATACTGTCTTTAATTTTCACGCTTACTTCCAGTTTTCAGACAAGATTTTTAAAATCAGCAATAGCCTACTCTATGTTTACCGTGTAGAAAATAGAAAAAAAAAGCTCAAGCTCATGCGTCCGGATGACGATGTTGGAAGTGATTTGCACGGGTCGTGAAATATGCATGCAGTTTATCATTCCTTTGCACCCAAGATACGATGCAACGATGTGTAGGCAAGTGTGAGAGAAATGGCTTCCAAAGGGGTCATCACTTATGACGATATTGTGGAAAGTGGATTTTTTCTCTCCTCTCCTTCCTTGCAGCTGCAACTCGTCATCATCATCAGCACGGTCGTCAACTCTGGAAAGAAGGTGCCCAGGATGACGAATCACATTTCTTCTTTTTGCTGCTGCTGCTGCCCAGTGAGTGTGTTACGTACGACTGCTTCGGTGAGTGCATATGCGCCTGCATGCCGGCGGCTGGAGTTCATCGTTCGTGCTTGATGACATTTTTATGGTTAAACTATGATGAGGGATCCGTCCACTACACTGTTACAAACCACCGACAAACGGGCGAATGGAAGTCACGTCTTGGGTGGGACGCACGGCTTTATCAGATGAACCACTTAAGTTTCTCTCATTTGGAAAATGGAATGACATTTGAATGCCGTCGTAGCTTGCTGAGAGTAAACAAGAAACGATCCAATCAGGTTTTCTTTTGCCACAGCCTGCTGCTCCTTTTGACCCTTCTGTTCCGTGGGAATGACTCTTGCCCGAAAAAGTCCTTGTTAATCTCCACGGAGCAACTATCAAACCGCAGCCGCCACCGGCAAATACAACGTCTTAGTGTTAAAACTACTTTCAGTCTAAACTGTGTGGCCAAGTACGTTTTAAAGATTCATCCCAACTCCCCGAGTGCCGCATGCATAATGGAACTCGCGCATATTTGCTTTATAGTTTGTCTTCTTTCATTTGGAAGGAAAAACTTTTAAGCGGGTCCGTCCATTGCCTTCGGCGGATGGCTTCGACCTACCGTGGAGAAAAACTTTCACCCACCACCTCCCGTTCGCAAACTCGGTCGGTCGTCATTTCGAACTTTCCCTTCGGAAACCTTAAGGCCAAGGAAGATCGGGCTGGGCTATCTTCTATCTTTCGTGATTTTGCATTTTTTTGTTCCCCCCGTCCCTTGAATGTGGTATAGAAAGAGGTTAAGAATTTATTACACTCGTTAAACTCAATGTCCCCGTTTTTGCCCGGCGGTGGAACGAATAGTTGGGCTAACTTCCCTAAACTATTGCCAACTATTTGACTTTCTCCCGACCATTCCCATCGCGGGCACGTTCATTAGAGCTCACCGAATGTGGGAGGTTTGCGTTTGTCGATTTGATAAATGAGAATCTTCAATTTAAAGTTTTCCGAAGAAACGGTTCTCTTATAATCACACAAAAAGAAGCTTCTAAATGACTGAGCAGTATCACGTTTTCCCTCTTCGGGAGTCCTAATGAATGGAAGCATGAGCACAAAACCGAATCCGACGTTCACGTGCAGGCGAGAGATGCTTTTCAGCTTGCCGGAGTGCTCAACTTTTTAATTACATTTAGCAGGATTATTTTGCTACTTCCGTTTGCTGGCTGGAGAGGAGATTCTTTTTTTTCTTTTTTTTCGTTCGTTCGTTCCGAGAGGTAGGCGCTGAAAGTTTTTTTTTTCGACATGGTTTTCTTTTTTCCCATTCAGTTCCGGCTACTGGGTTTTCATTCATTTATTTCGCGTAATTAAAATCTTTTAACCTTCTCGCCGCTTTTGGGCGTTTGTTTTTGTTTACTTTTTCGTTCAGGTTATTGGGCATGCTGGGCAGGGCTGATGAGGAAGTTCGATTTGACGAGCTCAAAGGCCTTGCAACTCAGAGTTTGCTTTGATGGGTTCAATTCGAATTTGGTTGGTTTTGTTAGTTTAGATAGTTATTTCGTTGTCGTGCTAAACTCTGTTCAAACTGTCAGAAATTGCATTACACGGTGAAATAAAACAACCCAAAATCAAGTGTGATACTATTAAGAATTAAGTACCTTTATAGGACTACTACAAGCAACAAAAAAACCCGTAGTAGAAACTACCATTTCGAAGATCAAATTGAGCGCAAACACTAACAATATTTACCTGACTTTAAATGCGTTTGATTTTACCATGCCTGCGATTAGATCAACCATGCCCAAGTAGCCCACTACGATCATAATTAGTTGTAGTTACTTGATTATGACTTAGCAAGTCATATTTATGTTATCTCAACCAAATGGCAACAAGTGTGCTACTAGGTTGGTTGATATCAATATGAGGTCTGTAAAATATACCCCAAATGTTGAAGGTTGTTTCATAAACGTGGTAAATTTGACTAAAATTTCATGGTAGATTTGAAAATAGTCATAGTCGGTTAAAATGGTAGTTCTGATACACATTTTTTTCTGTGTATTTTAAATATAATTTTGTTCCAACTGGTTTCAACTCAATCAGAGAGTAAAATTGAAAAAAGTCGATATTACCTAGAGCAAGTTATTTTAAGAGAAGTAAATGTTCAGTGTACGTGCGAGGCGCCCTGTACGAAACTATTCAGGTTGGAATGTTGGGATGTTAAGATAAGATGACTAAAATTCCTGTGAATGTGACCCGTTAAAATCGACAGCTATAGTCTCCTACATTGATTTTGGGGATATCATACCCACTATTTTGATCAAGAAGGAACCTTTTGAACAAGCATTTATATTGTCAAGAATCGTACAAGTCGTAGAAAATGCAGTAAACAGTGCTGTTGATCAAGCAATGTTTGGACATTCTGATCAAAAGAAGAAGCACGAGAAGAAGCAAAATCGTCATTTAGCTGTCGAAGGTTCTGAGACTGACATGAAAAGTGGAAAGAAACATTCACCACATGATTATGTTGGTTCTGTAAATACTGTGTTCCCTCGAAGCATAACTAATGAGTTGTTCGGACCAGAAACCTGAAAATGCTGACTTCGACGGCAACTACAAGCTGTGAACGATCATCAGATGATGTAATGGATATATTTTGAGTCACCGACGGAGGTGGTAGCATGGATACATCATTCACTTTAAAAAAGAATCCGATCATGGTCATAGAGAAAAGATGATGATGAAGAAGAAGAAGAGAGGTGAAGATGTGAAGCATAAACATTATCACAGTACCAGCAATAATCACACTAACTCACCTACGATGACTCCAATTACACCTACGATCAACATGCTATCATTGGATATAATTGTGGCGGATGGTGTTGGTATGGAACAATATTATTTAAAATATTCTATAGCATTACTTTCGAGAGATGCGCAATTACTACATATAGTTTGAGTAAAAACTGTTGAGCGTGATGAGCCTCATAATGAAAAGCATGCGCAAGAAACTCTCACCAATTGGTTGCTCTAGCAACGCAGTGTAAACAACGATTCATACATGGTATAAACAAAACCTGCTTGCGCTCGTTGGGACAATCTTGTGGTGGATTTTGGAGACAACGGAGGAGTCACATGTAGCAGGCAAAACAGGCGAACCAGTAGTAGTAACTGTTGCAGCAGGAAGGAACAGTATCGTGTCACTGTGACTGAGGCTGGAAACCTCGGTCTGGTTTCGATAATAATATCAGCTCAACAAGTAGATAGTAAACATAGCATAAGCAAAAAACTCTTCTCGCTTCTTAATTCGTCTAAGCGCTATGGAATACAAAAGTGAAAGCTCTTCTAGATCTGATCTACCTCCTGAAAGTCTATCGACTTCTTCTGTACCAATGCAGAACTATACTAATACAAAGGTTAATGTAATACGATAAGTAAGATAGCGTGAATTATAATAAAAAATTACTTATTATTGGAAAACATCAGAAAAAAGTATTGTGTCAATAAATCAATGAAATCAAAAGAGTTATTGCAATGACTCCTTCGAAAATTTCTCCAGAAATATCTGGGGGAGTTTTTCCAGGAAATCCTCCAGGAATCGCTCCAACAATTCTTCCAGGGTTTCCTCCAGGAATTCATACAGGGCAATCCTTCAAGGAATCCTAATGGAATTCCTTCTAGAAATCCTCCAGGATTTCTTCATGAATTCCTCCACGATTTTTCCAGGAATTCCTTTGGTATTGCACCGAAAAGCAATGTAGTTTCTTCAGACAATCCCTCCAGCAATTATCCAGGAATTCCTCCAGCAATCACTCTCTGGGAATTCTTCCAGAAATTCGTACAGCGAGTCTTCCGGGTATTTCACCATGAATTCACACGAAAATTCCTTAATGAGTTTTCTCGGAAAACTCCTCAGAGAAATTCTCCGATATCAAAGATCTTTTTTCGAAAAGTCTCCGGGAATATTTCTTGGGATTCGATTAAGAAATTCCCACAGTAATTTCTCTCTGATTTTTTTCGATAATTCGTGTCTGGGAATTTTATCGATAATTTCTCCAGAATTGCTGAAGTATTTAAGAAGAAATTTCCGAAATTATTTTCGAAGAAATCAAGATTCCCTGGAGGAATTTGTTGGAGAATTCATTAAAATAATTCTTGCAGGTATTCTTGGAGGAATGTTTAGTGGAATTTTTGGAGGAATTCTCGGAAAAATTCGCAGAGAAATTCTTGGAAAAAAAAATTTATTTATTTATTTATTTGACAACATCTTCGACACAAAAGTCGCACAGACTGGTTAATCGACACTCTTAATTCTATATTTAAAAACTACTTTGCTAACATTAAAATCGAAACAGTCACACACTTCATTGAAACGTCTACAACATAAATCTAGTGGATTGTTCAGGCCGTAATTTGTTCGATGGCTGGGGATCCACAGCAGTTGCCGACTTCCGAGCTGACGAGTAGGTACATAAAACCTCATATTTTCGAGAAGGCTGCTACAGTCGATGTTGCATTTTATCACGTCGAAAATGAACAACCTTTGCAACATTACTCGACGACTCGCCAGCGGTTGTAAATCGAGAAGTGCGCATCGATGTTCGTATGGCAGTAGGTTCACTGGGTCGTTCCATGGCAGGCCACGTAGAGCATACCTTATGAAGCGCTTCTGGACTCTCTCAATATGAGCTATATGGACGGCATGATACGGAGCCCAAACCTGCACTCCATATTCAAGTACACTGCGAACTAAATCACAGAACAGGGCCTTCAGCGCATGCACGTCATTGAAATGGGCTGTGTTCCGGCGTAGGAAATTGAAGTTGAACAAAAATGTGTTTGCTGTTCTGGTACGACGTTTAAACCGAATATGTGTGAAGAAACATCCTCAAAACTTTTTCAAGACCAGACTGGTTTGGGTTTTCCTCCTCAACACTTCTTTACAACAAAGTTCTTATATTCTTGTCCTCCGAATAGATGTTTTTGGTGTTATTTGGGTTCCCACAGTAATTTCATCGAGAATTCCTATCTGGGAATTTCATCGATACTTTTTCCAGAATTCCCTAAGGGTTTTTGAAAAAAAAAACCTTCAGGAATTTTCGAAAGAACCATGATTCCCTGGAGCACTTCGTTGAAGAATTCATTGAGAAATTCTTGGAGGTATTCTTGGAAGAATTCACAGTGAAATTTTAGGAGTAATTTTCTGAAAAAATCCCGGACTAATTCCTTGACAATTTCCTGGAGGAATGAAGATAACGGAGAATATTTTGGATGTATTTTCGGAACAGTTTCTGGATAATGATTTAAATATATCTCTAGATGATTCGTTGTAGGAATTTTTGGGTAAATTTTTGGAAAAAATCCCTAAAGCATTCACAAAGGAAGCCCTTAAAAATTTCTAGAGTTATTTCGTGAGGAATATTTTGAGGAATTTCTTGATGATTTGTAGGAGGATTGACTGTAAAAATTTATTGAGAAATTTTTTTTCTATTCCAACTTATGGAAGAGGCCCCGAAGGATTTTTTGAGGAATATTTGAAGGTATGAGGATTTCTTGAAAAAAAATCTTGAGAAATTTTTGGATGTATTGAAGAAAGAATTCCCGGAGCATTCGGAAAGACATCTTGGCGCAATTCCCTCAGGAATCCCATGATATTTATGTAGATTACAGATTTTGTATGAAGGAAATGTTAAGATGCTTTGTATGATTTTGGGAGTGATAATTTACTTTTCGATTTGATCAAATACGCATTCGATTTGAGTTTAATCAAAATAGCGTAAGAATAAACAAACCCAACGCAACCAGCTAGCTGTGCTGATATTCGGGTCCTCCCTTTGCTCAGTCTGGCGCAACTGCAAATCAACACCATGCTGAAGGCGGTTGGGTTCGATTCCTGGTCTGACCTGGGAATTTTTCGTTAGGACCATTTCTCGACTCACTGGGCATAGGGTATGATTGTACTTGCTACACAATCATACTAATGCGAAAATGGCTCCTGGCATTGAAAGCTCTCAATTAATAACTGTGGAAGTGCATTAGTTAAGAGCAAGCAATAAGCAAATTGTAAAAGCAATAAGCTTGAAATGCTAAATAAGAAAAAGAAGCTGTGCTGATTCAGTTCATTCTTGTAACGAGCTTTGACAGCAACGGAAAAGTAGCAACAGCAACGAACAGTGAATCAACATTACCGAAGCTGAAACCTTCGGTCAGATGACGACATTTTCCCGGAGGAATTTCCAGAGGGGTTTGTGGAAGAGTTCTATGAGAAGTTTTGGATTAATTCTCGGAGAATCCCTGTAGGAATTTCCTGAGGGATTTTTGAAAGGTTTTGTGGAGAAAATCGTTATGCAATTCCGATTCCTCCGGAATCCTCCGAGGAATTTATTTAGGAATTTCCGGAAGATTTCCGAAAAAGTACCTGGAGGATTTTCCGGAGGAGTTTCTATAGAATTACCAAAAAAAAAAAAATTTTACCCTAAGAAATTTCCGAAAAAATTCCTGAATTCATTGCATGTGGAATGGGCAGTAGAATGCTAAGAGAATTTCTGGAGTGATTCCTGGAGAAATTTCCTTTGAATTTTTTTCCGGCGATTCCTCTAAGGGAACATCCATTTATTATGTCACGCAAAAGTAGGACTTTTTATACGGAATCTAAGAAGTTGGATATCGTGAAGCACTTCGTGCCCGCCGGATAAAGCCAATCCAACAATTTACAATATTTACATTCTTCTGGAGAAATGCGAGGGCATCGAACGGAAGCCTGTTTTCGGTCGCCCGATATTGCTGTGCGACCGTAAAGTGCAACAAAAGCTGCAGAGGAAGACCGAGGTAAAGCCGGCCTCATCGTTTATGGATTACATCATTGTTAAAACAAAAATTCATTCTACGAAGAATGGGCAGTGGAATGCTTAGAGAATTTCTTGAATAATTCCTGGAGAAATTACCTGCGAAAATTTTCCTGAAGATTCCTCTAAGGGAACATCCATCAATTATTTCACGCAAAAAAAGGACATTTTAGACACATCCCTTCTTTCTGTCACTTATTATTTTGCATGGACCTTCACCATTTTTTGTATGGATAGACACATTTTTCCAAGTCCTCTCCACCCCCCTTACTGTGGTACAAAACTAATGGAACTTCCCTAAGAATTCCCCATAAATTTTAGGACCTTTTAGTGGATGGAATACTGTGGGGGATTCACCACAGGATTTTCAGAGATATTTCTGTTAGATTTCTCAAAGGAATTGACGGAGGAATTTTTGGATGAATTTTTGCAGAAACTTCTGAAGGGACGCTTTTTTGGAGCAATTTTTGGAGAAATTTCCGGAGGGATTCTCCAGATTTGTTATCCTATTTAAGAAATATTTTTCTTATATATTAAAATTTTGTTCTACTTTGAGTGGTTTATTCCTTTAATTCTCAGAGAATCCGATCATCGTTGAATCTCCGTTTGGCGTCAGAAGGACTTACTGAACTACATTAAGATTTCGCTCGAAAAAATCCAACACTTTCTTTTGTATATAACTTATTATTACATAATGAAAAATTTAAAAAATTTTAAACAATATTATTTTAGAGTGTAATGTTAACATGTGCTAAATTTCGTCACAATCTGTTGAATAGTTGTCAAGATGGGTTCCAAGCAAGAAGTGTTTCGACAAAAATTATGTGCACGATCGTGGAAAATCCAGGCGAAATAAGGAAAATGGATCGCGAAATAAGGAATATCGTTCAAGCAGACCGAGATGACCCAGCAGCGAGCTGACAGTGGCAGAAAAGTGAAGACGACCGACCCTGTGAGCTCAAGGAAGCTGAGGGATTACTTCAAGCACAATCCGAAGCATTCGATTCAGAACGTGGTCAAGAAGGTCAATTCTTCCGTCTAGTTCGCCCAGCAGACGGTGAAGTGGGCCGGACTTGATGTCTTAAAGTTAAGGAAGAACCGATGAACGACGTGACGAACATTGAAGCGGACGCCAAGTCTTCGGTCTAGAGTTTTTCGTTGACAAGCCCCGCCTGGATGTTCCGGAGAAGTTTCGGAAGAAAAAGGTCGACAAATTTGCCAACAAGTACTCGGTGTGGTAGGTAATCTGTGGATGCGGGAAGTTCAACAAGCCGTACATAACGAGCCGCACCATCAACGTGAAAATTATAAAGAAGAATGCCTCCAGAACTGCCTGCTGTCCTTTCTCCGGTTCGAAGAAGGTGACATGCATCCAAAGAGGACAATTTTGGAACCTCATATATTTGTACCGTGCGACAGCTCAAATCCGTGATTCCAAATACTCATCTTTAAAAACATCCTGTCATAGACCTACTAGAGGATTTGTCCACATCCGGATACTCTGGAACCGGTTCCGACAAAGAGAACAATTTTGGAACCCCAAGTATTTGTACAGTTCGACGGTTCAAAATTGAAGGATTTGAATACTAATATTCGAAAATATCGTGCCATAGACCTACCAGTGAGTTTGGCCACATCCGGATACTCTGGAATCGGTTCCGGTTGGGCCCAAAGAAGGCAATTTTGGAGCCTGTTTATATAACATAACTTGTACATAAAATTATGAATGTTGAGCGACTGAGCGGTACAAATACCTGGGCTTCAAAATTGTACTCTTTGAGCCCAACTGGAACCGGTTCTAGAGTATCCGGATGTGACCAAATTCATTGGTAGGTCTATGGCACGATGTATCAGTTCTCAAAATTATGAGTTTTGAGCCATAGAACGGTACAGAAACAAATGGTTCCAAAATTGTCATCTTTGGGCCCAACCGAATCCGGTTCCATATTATCCAGATGTAGCAAAATGTCCTTGTTGGCCTATGGTATGATGTTTTTGAAGATTAGTATTCCAAATCGTGAATTTAGGCCGTAGAACGTTACAAATATATGACATTCCAAAATTGTCTTCTTCGGACGCCTACCGGAACCTGTTCTGGGTACCTATGTGCCCAGAGTGGCCAGTTTTGAAAAATATAGGCAAGCATGTCGTCCTTTAATTTGAAGCAAAGATAATCAAACCCGATGCAACAATAAAGTTTGGGGAGCATGTCGAAGGCTTGGGTCATTTCTGACCCTGAATGCACTTTGTGTAATTTTTTATTTTGCTAAAAGCTGTCAATGTCAAAAATATGTTCGTTTTCAAAAGTTAGGAAATGCCGAAAAATTTCAAATCTCTAGTTTATTCCGTTAAGACGCTAGAGCTTTTTGGAGATCTTTATTGGTCAAAAACGACCCCAATGCACAAAGAAGGTTAAAATCGATAAGAATTTGAAGAAAGAGTAGATAAAAGTGCGTAAGAAAGATGGTGTAAGTGTTGTACAAGATTTTATGGGTAGCGTTAAGTCGAAGTTTCGAGCATTTAGCCTAGAAGGGGAAGTTGAATAAACCAAATTCATAAAAACATAATTTGTATGTGTTTATAAATGCCCTAATAGTTTCAAAAATATCCAACTAAAAATGAATTTATGGTGATCAATTTTGTCTGTTTCCTTTTTTTCGAGTACAATCTTTATGGGACACGGAGTTTTGAAATTCATAATCACGATTGGATTTGGATTGGATTTGGATTGGATTTGGATTGGATTTGGATTGGATTTGGATTGGATTTGGATTGGATTTGGATTGGATTTGGATTGGATTTGGATTGGATTTGGATTGGATTTGGATTGGATTTGGATTGGATTTGGATTGGATTTGGATTGGATTTGGATTGGATTTGGATTGGATTTGGATTGGATTTGGATTGGATTTGGATTGGATTACAGATTTTCCATGACTGCCGATAAATAATCATAAGCCAAGCCTGCAAATGCGAGGCAAGAGCATGCTCATGTACCTCACTAATAACAAAACGCTACAACGCTACATCCACAAAGTAACAAGTACAGGATCAGACTTTTAATGCAATCACTTTATGAGATTCTCAAGAGCTTTTGAAACGATCCGCCGCACGTTGCATCAAATCCAGCATTTCACCTAAATCTTCCACTCGAAGAGCTGAACCCGAACGGTTATTACACAAAACCTCCTTGTGCTCGCTGGTAAGCAAAACTCACGTTGTAAATCCATTTAATATACAAGCATATTACCATTCTCCTCCGTCTTACTTACTGCCAAGTACCCGTGCCACAAAGGCATCTTGGAATTCCCCCCAATAAGTTGTGCAGCTTGAACCCCTTTGAGAGCGTTCGATTTCACTCGATGCGGATCGCTCACTTTGGCAACTCTCACAACAGTCAAGTTTTCGCCCCCCGCCCAAAATTCACTCATTAATATTCATGAGCAAACACTTTGAGCTGAGTTAGATTTTCGTGCACTCCTTCCTCCCCCACATCCCACCCTTTTATCGCCATATGTATATCTTTTTCTTCGTAGATATTGTTTATCGTTTTTTTGTTTGAAAGGAAAACGAGGGGGGTTGGGGTTTGGGTGGGTTCACGCCACGAAAGAGGGAGTTCATATTTTCGTCGTCCTCTATTCTCCCCAGCACTCATATATTGATCCGGTTCGCGAAGGATTTGTAGCAATCGAGTCTGCATCGGATTAGCTAGCTAGTATGTGTGTGTGTGTGCATCCATGTCAACCTCCACCGACGCCTGCTAGGACCGGAGTCGACGAGAGTTCCTAAATCCTCCCCTTATCGAATATCGCAATCTTTGTCGAACATCATGTATTGGCAGGGGATCGATTGGATATGTGTGTAGAAACGTTTATCGCGAAGGCGAACGGAAGGAAGGTTGACCCATAAAATGTGCCTCTTGCTTCCGATTTGGAGCACCGACGACGACGACGACGACGACGACAGCTGGAGGATACAAATGCCAAAGTTAGGAATGTTTTCGTCGCCGCTGGAACGGGGCAAACGAAAGCAGGGTAAGAATCGAGATTATCACTCAAAAATAGATTCTGTCCCTGTTGTGCAGTTCCACAAATACGTCCCGCTCTTCAAAACGACGACGACGACGCTGCCAACGTGGGAGAAAACGTATTTTCTTCTTTATTTCGAAGGGGACATTCTTATCGCTGAATCATAATCTGCAGACTCCTTCGGTGCCGCACTGCCAGCCACTCGTCAGCTGAATGTGGAGCAGTATGATGAAGATGACATCTATAAAATTGAATTGCTGATGTAATCGGTCGTGTTTGGAATGGGGAGGGGGAGGCGACGGTCTATTTCCATTGAGAGGGGAAATTAAAGTCAATCAAAGCAGGCGGGTCAGTTCTTTGAAGAGCGATTTGAGAGAAATGAAAGTGGAACTAATTTACAGCACATCAATCCCAGTAGCTGCACAGCCAATGCACCTGGTGAAAACCACCCTCACCAACTTTGACAGATTCTCCAGCGTCCATTTCGAAACCGGACCGGAGATTGTGATGGTGTGTGTGTGAGTGTGTGCATGGTACATATACGAACGATTTTGCGGTTTCGAACGAATGGTGTGTGAATATAAATCATAGCAAGCGGTGTAACAAAAGGGATTCCCATCGTTACAATGGGCAGGGGGGGGGGGTAAATGGGGGGAGGCAATCGATTGCTAGGAATGGTCGGAAGCGTTGTGGAAGAATTCCTTTCGATCAACCCATGAATGATGGTCTTCGGTTGGTCAGCAACATTTATAAATAATGTATTGGTCAGGCAGAATCCGAACAATCCAGGTTGAATAAAATATTTCTGGATGTAAGTGCTGCCTGCTGGAATTCGATGCTTAGTTGGTCTTTGTTGGTAAATTTATGAAAGGGGACTTTCATGGAGGATGACAAGCAAGAAGTAGACTCAGCTCCAAGGCATGATGGTTTTTCTGGAAGGGTCTTCGATAAATGGCTAGTTGCACTTTAAAGAATCTGAAATTATAGCTTTAAAAGCTGTCTGGTTGGGTTAAAAATATTCATTCGTGCTGGAATGTTATGACAAACTGGAGAATCAAAGGTCGTCTTCTAAAATAAAATTTATAAGAAGTGAAATCAGAACGGAATTGCGCCTTGAAATCTAAATTCGCCAAACTTTCATCATAAACAAACTTTCCGGCTAACTGAGCAGTCATTGACATCTCGTAACGGCTACAAAAATAAGCGTCCAAATACTATGGGAATCAAGCCTTATGTGCTGTCCAAAATGTATGTTCCTGAATTATTGTATCTCCGCAACAAGCAAAGAGCACGATCTTTGTTGACACAACTATGGTTCGTAGCCGAACCAACTATCACTAACCTGTGTTGAATGTCTACTGCCTTCTCCTGGTTCGGAAGAAGACACTTGCATGTCAATCATACTGTATACACATATGACAGTCAAACAATCATCGGCGGCTTGAGTACTGGTGGAACAAAGAGCTTAGAATCCTACGTACTAGCTATCTCAGAGCTAAACATTTGAGACCCCGAATCTGACATCCTAGATTCGACATCCGAAATCCGGCATCCGAAATCTGAAATCCAAAATCCGAAATCCAAAGTCCGAAGTTTGAAATCCGAAATCCAACATCTGAAATCTAAGATCCAAGATCCGAAATCCAAAATGCAAATTCCGAAACCCAGCATTCAAAATCCGAAATCCGATTTCGGAAGCCCGAAAATCAAAATCCAAAATTCGAAGTAGGTATGAAATCTGAAATCCGAAAGACACCATCTGAAGTCAAAAATCCAAAATAAGAAATCCTCAATTTGAAACCCCGAATTCAAAATCTAACATCCGAAATTCAAATATTCAAAATCTGAAATCCGAAATCATGAATCAGATATTTGAAACTCCAAATCAAAAATCCATATATTTTCCGCATTCTTTGATGACTAAATCCAGAATCTTGAATATGCAATTACTAAATTTAACGCCCGAAATTCAAAATTCTATATTCGAGATCCGAAATTTGAAATTTGAAAGCCAAATTTATTAATCCAAAGTTCAGAGTCTGTAGTCTGTAGTGACATCCGAAATCCATCAGAGTCCAAATTTTGTCTTTCAGATTTCCGATTTCATATTTCAGATTGCAGATTTTAAAAATCTGATTTCAAATTCGGGATCCAAAATCGAAAATTTCAAATCCAACATTCGAAGCTCAACATGTGGAATCCAAAATACGAGATTCAAATTCTGATAAACAAAATCTTTATTCCGAATTCCGAAAACCCAAAAATCGGAAATCTGACATTTTTGAATTACAAATCTGAGATCCAAAAAATTACATCCGATGCCCGAAATCTGAAATCTTGAAGCCAAAATACACAAGCAGTAAGCTGACATCTTAAATCTGAAATCCGAATTCTGAAATTTTATATCCAAAATCCGTAATCTCGGAAACTCAAATTCTGCAATCCGACATCCACAGCCAGAAATCCGAGATCTGAAACCCAAAATTCATGATCCAACATCCACGATCTGAAATCCAAGATTTGGAATATGACATCTGAAGCCTGAGTTCCGAAATCTGAAATATGAAATCCAAAATCAGCAATCCGAAATCATATGAAATCTGAATTTCAAAATCCTGAATTCAAAATCTTAAATTCATAATTCTAAATTCTTAATCCTCAATTCTTAATCCATGATTCAAAATCCAAAATTTTAAATCTTATACACGAATTTCCAATTCTGGAATCCGACATATTTCATATAAATAACGAAATCCGAAATCCAACATCCGCGAACAATGTGAAATTTGAAATCGAAAACCTGACAAATGAAATTGGGAATCTGTCATTTTTTTTTATGAATTCATTTATTTGTACAGCCTCAATACGGAATAAGTCATTCCAAGTATGAAATCCGAGATTCAAAAAACAACAACAGAAACCCGTTTTCCGAAATCTGAAATCAGTTATTAAAAATCCAAGATTTGCAATACAACATCCGATCCGAATCCAAGATCCGAAATCTGAAATCAGAAATCCGACAGTGAAATCTTAAATCAAAAATTTGGAAATTTAAATCTGTAATCTGAACGCAAAAATCCAAAATCTGGAACCGAAAATCCTCAATTCACAATCTGAAATCCGAAAATCAAAATCCTAAATTCAAAACCCAAAATCCGAAACCAAACTTACAAAATCATAAATTCGAAATCCGGGAGGTGAAATCAGAAACATGAAGTACGAAATCTAAAATACGAAATCCAAAATCAGAAATTCAAAATCCGCAATCTATACTTTGATATTAGAAATCTGAAATTTGGAATCTAAAACCCGAAATCTGAAATTAAAAATCTGTCATCCAACATTCTAAATTTGAAATTCGAAATCCATTAACGGAGATCCTGAATCGGAAATCCTAAATCTAACATTTGAAATCTGAAGTCCAAAATCCTAAATCCAGAATTCAAAATGCAAAATCTTTCACATGCAAAACCAAATCCGAAATCTGAAATCCTAGAGCTGAAAACTAAATTTCGAAGCACGAAAACCGAAATCCATCCGATATTTTTAATAAGAAATCTGAGATGTTAAGATTTTTTTTTAGATTGTTCGATGCCTGAATTCCGAAATCTAGAACCCGAAATTCAACATCCGAAATTTAACATTAGATATATGAAATCTGAAATTTGAAATCTGGAATCTGCAAGCCAAAATTCAAAATTCAAATTCTGAACCCGGAATCTGAAATCTGAAATTTAAAATCTGAAAGCATTGAAGTAACATAATATGCCGCTTCAGACATGGCGTTAGCTGAAATCCAAAATTTGAAAACCAATATCCGAAGTCTGAACTTTGGAATCTTCGATCCAAAATCCGAGCTAGAATTCTTCATCCGAAATTCAAAATTGGAAATTAAAAAAGTAAAACCCGAAACCTGAAATCCGAAGTCCGAAATCCTTATTCCGAAAACTGAAATTCAAAACCCGGAGTTCAGGGTCTGCAGTCCGAAAGCCGAAATCTGAAAACCGAAATACAAAATTCTCAATCCAAAATTTGAAATCTGAAATCTTGAGTTTAAAATCACAAATCTGAAATTGGAAATCCACCATCCGAAATTCAAAATTTGAAATCCGAAATCCGAAGTCTTAAGCCTGAATCCAATAGCCGAAATTCGAAATCCAAAATCCAAAATCCAAAATCTGAATTCCAATATCCAAAATGCTTAGTACAAAAACTGAAATAAATTCAAAACTGAAAAAAATTCAAAATTTGAAATCGAAAGCAACTTCCGAAACAATTCAAAAATCAGTATTTCACAATTAAAAATCCAAAATTCGAGATCCTTGATTCGAAATCCTACATTCCACAACCGAAATTTGGAATTCACAATCTGAAATCTGAAAACCAAAATCCGAAATTTGACTCTCTTATTCTAAATTCGAAATCCGTTACCCGAAAAACGACAACCGAAGTCCGAGTGGTGGAGTCCGAGACTCGAAATCGAAATCCAATATCTTACATCCCTTAAATCCAAAATTTGAAATCCAAACTTTGACATCCAAAATCCACAGTCAGAAATTAAAGATCCTAAATCTGAAATATGAAGCCAAATTCAAAACCCAAAGTCCAAAGTATGAAGTCCTTATTTCAAAATTCGCTCTTCGAAGTCCAAAATCCGAAAATTTCAGAAATTTGAAGTTCGAAATCAGAAATTCGTAATTAGGGTTCCAAAATCTGAAATCTGAAATCCTTGATTTGAAATCCAAAATCCTAAATTCAGAAACGAATCTGCCACGTGCTGAAAGTCTCTTTACTACAGAGACCGAAACCAAACCAACAATCCCAAATTCAAAACTCGAAACTCGAAATCCACAATCCGAAGACCGAAATCCAAAATTCTAGGTTAAAATCTGAAATCTGAATTCGGAAAGATAAAATCCGAAATTCAAAATTCGGAATTCGTAATCTGAAATCTGAAATCTGACATCCTACAATCTAAATTTGAAATCTGAAATCCGAAAAACGAAATAATGCCGAAAGTCAAAATCCAAAATCCAGAATCCAACGTCCGAAGTCCGAAGTCAAAAATCCGAAATCCAAAATTCGAAATTCGAAATCCGAGATCCGAAATCTGAAATTCGAAATCCAAAAACCACATTAGAGATCCGGAGTCCCAAATCTGAAATCCGATATCCGAAATTCTAAATCGGATATCCTAAATCCGAGATCCAAAATCCGAAACCCGAAATCCGAAATCCGAAATCTGAAATCCGAAATCCGAAATCCGAAGTCAAAAATTCGAAATCCAAAATTCGAAATCCGAAATCCGAGATCCGAAATCTGAAATTTGAAATCCAAAAACCAAATTTGAAATCCGGAATCCGAAATCCGAAATTCGAAATCCGAAATCCATAGTCCAAAATCCGAAATCCTAATTATGACATCTGAGATCTAAATCCGAAATTCCAACTCTAAAACCTGACGTCTTAGATCTGAAATCTAAAATCCGGAATACAATATCTTATCCGGAATACAGTATCAATATCCGAGTTCCGAAATCCCAAATAAAAATCGTAAATCATAAATCCTATATAGGGTAGGGAACAGCGCTTCACTAGATGGATCACCATGCTGCCAAAAATGAGCGTTGTAGGTTAACGTGTACCCCGTGCTTGGAATAGGGTCCCGGGGAGCTGAAGCCTTACCCTATCCTATAAAACCAGACAGCTGAAACCTGAAATCTGAAATCTGAAATCCGAAATTCGAAATCCCAAATTCCAAATCCGAAATCCGAAATCCGAAATCCAAAATCCAAAATCCGAATTCAGAAATCTAAAATCCGGAGTACAATATCTTAAATCTGAAATCCGAAATCTGAAATCCGAAATCCCAAATCTGAGATCCGATATCCGAAACCCGAGATCCGAAACCTCGGATTTTGAATTTCAATCCGAAATCCGATATATGAAATCTCCAAAATCCAAAAATCCCAAATCCCAAATCCCAAATCCGAAATCTGAAATCCGAAATCCGAAACCTGAAATCCGAAATTCAAAATCCAAAATCAGATATATGAAATCTCCAAAATCCGAAATCTGAAACTCTTAAATCTGGAATCTGAAATTAGAACATTAAACTCGGGATCTCAAAAAATAAGTCCAAAATCTAAAATTCAAAATCCGAAGTCCGAAATTCTAAATCCGAGTTCGGAAACACAAAATCTAAAATCTAGCAGCAGGTTTTTTTTCGATTCAAATTTAATAAATCCATCGCTTTCCATGCATTAAATATCAATAATTAGCCGGTTGGAAACATCCAATATTTTCAACACTTTTCCGTGCAGTAAGAGCTGCTTGATGGTTTCTATGGATACTCATCATTTATCTCACGGCATCCTACCACCATCAATCCTTCACAAACGTCAAAAGAAACGAACGATTCCGACATTCCCTGTTCTGAACTTCCACAAAAGTTGACCTACCCCCCCATCCCCAGAATGGCAATCCCCGAGGAGAGCAAGCATTCGTGTTCGACGCCGTTTCTCAGAACTTTGCACAAAGTGAAACAGTCATTTCTCGTTCTATCCAGGCAGGATCAGATTACGAGCGAGAGTGAGAGAGAGAGAGAGAGCGTGAGCGGGATCTTAAATTAGCATAAGTTTCTGCTGCTAAGATTTCACCGGACGGTTCTGGTTTGTGTTTGATGAAAGACGCGACGTTTGGTTGTCGAAAAGTCAAACACAAAGTGGCTCTAGTCGTCACCAGTCTAGACGGATTGTCCCCGATTTCAGGGCTCGTTCCGTGGCAGACGGCGGGATTGAATAAACTTCGGGATTCGGCATGGATTTGTAGAATCAACTTTGATTAATTAGATATTGAAAGGATCGGTTTGTACGGAGCGGTTAGTCAGATAAAAAGTTGTTCGGTTCAACAGGAGTTGTTGGAAAGTTCGCTCGCTCCGTTCCTTGCAATGCACACATCAAGCTAATTTTTCAATTAGGATTCATGTCGTCTACGCCGTCCAGTCCGGCAAACCGCTCTCGAAACACGAGTACAGTAGAGTCGTGTTAAAATTTCGCAAAATTTGAAACCGCTTCGGGCAGTTTATCAAAAGCGAACCACGACAAATTCGGCGCTAGAGGACGCTAGTGACGATGATGACCCGAGCACTATAATTGAATTTATCATCATAGTTTACTGGGATTATTGTCACGGCGACGACGAACGGAAATTTGCATGGGTGTGAGTGGCGCTTGTTGATAAATATGATAAACGGGTGTCGAGATGTGTGCTATTTTCCGACGAACGAACGAACGAACGAATAATCCTCCCATTTCGTTTAGCGCATTCAACAAATAGTTTGTTGAGCCAGTTAGATGAACGGCGGTGATTATCTTCGGGAAAGGCAATTTGCTCGCATTTTGATGATTCTACGTCGTTTGCGTTTGGTTGACGACCGGCTGACATAAAGGACAGGAAGCGTACAAACATTTGCCAACGTTGTTTGCTAGTTTGATGCGGAAGTAGATTTTCAATGGGCACTCATTTATGATTTTAGTAATTTTACGTTCCGTAAAAGGACCATTTGGCTCGATTTCTTTTTCACATAAATGAAGCCATTGTGCGACCACGTATTCTCCATTACAAGTAATGAACCACACTGCTGCTGAGCGTTTCCAGATGAAATCAGCCGGAAAAAGTCAAAATCTTGCACGACCCTTTCCGATTTGGATGAGACTTTGCACATGTCTTTGGTATTAGTGATGATGGATTTTCCGCGGGTTAAGGAAATTTTTTGACTCAAGACATTTTTTTCAAAAGGGCGTATGTGTTTTGTCATGCGTATTTTTCAAAAAATCATAACTCGAAAACCGTTGGTTGTAATAAAATTGCGTCTGAGAAGAAGTTGTAGTTAATTAATTTGACTTTATGAAAATAATATGTACACTGTAAAAAAATTAAAAAAAAATTCAGAAGAAAATCAAAAATTAAACTTAAAAATCAATTAGCAAATTTGTCGAACGTACGATTTTTATAATTTCTTTTCCAAAAAAACTTTAAGTCATAAGAAAAAGAATAAAAGTTGTTCTACGATGGAGCAACTTAAGATAAAAAAGTTCTTAGAAGTAAGAAAAATTCAAGTTTTTTTCCAATTTGTTGTTTTTGCATGAATAACCATATTTTAATAATATAATACGATTTTTCTAGTGATTTTAAACAAAAATGCTCTTGGTGAGCAACATTCTATATGTACCCGTTTTCGAGATAATTTGAAAGTAATGTCGAAAAAATGGCTTTTTCCATGAAAATATCGCTTTTTCAAAAGTTATTCGTGATTGTCCATCTTCAAAAGTATTTTATTCAAATTTTACATAAAACTTTCAACAACTATCCTTTAGACACCAAGAAGATTGAACATCTTATTAATTAACGAAATTAACGAATCTTAATTACCAAATAAAATATTTGAGTTTTTTTTTTTTGATCATACATGATTTATTTATTTTTTCTACTATTTAAAAAAAAATGTATTTACATTTTTACAAACACTATTTCCTAACTTTCCTATAAATATTATGAAAACTCAGTATTTCGTCAGTTGAAAATATTTTCGCAGCGATTTTGTTATCTGCAACTGGAATGAAGGAGTGATATTTCTGTTTACCAGGAATCATTTTTGTTTGCTGATAACTACCACCCCATTCTGCAGCTCCCTCTTCATATTCTTTTTGTAAAACATAGCAAAATGATATTTTTGAGAAATGTTCTTGATTTCTTTTAATAGCCCAATCATACAAAGTTTTCGCACTTGTTATTGGATGTTCATGTTGTTTGGCCAAGCTTGCTCTTGTTGCCATTCGTTTTAATGTGCCGCCAATTGCATCACATGGTCCCTTACCATGTGAAGTTGCGAAAAAATGCCACTCAGAATCAATGTTGCAGCAAATTTCTCTTTAAACTTGCAGAGGCTTGCAAAAATTTTTCTATTTTTGTATTGGGAAGCAGCCCCATCAGACAAAAAAAGGGCCATTTTTATATTCATTAGTTGATTTAAATACGTTAGTAATTTAGAAATAAATACTTGTACCGCAATTGTATCATGTCTTAGAACTTCTGATATTACAACAAAACTTAGATTTTTAAGCATTCCTGACTCCATATAATAAATAACAAACGGATGAATTGTAGCCTGATCATTGTTCCAATGATGACTTTGAATAGCATCCTTATGAATAAATGAATAATTCTCTGCAAAATCACAAATAATAACTACTTCTCCTTCTTTCAATGAAGACTTTGTATCTTTCAAAAATTTAGATTGCTTTGTTTTTATATAATCATGAGTTAATAGTTTTTCTAATTTCTCGCTAAATTATTCAACAAATTCATCAAAAGGTTTTAATAGCGTTTCTAAATTACATCTATCAGTTGTAATCCATTGTTCGAACGATATCTCAGACAAGTTATGTTTCTCAAGTTCTTTTAAAAATCTTATCTCAAATTCTGACAGCGTGGGACAATTTTCGCATTCACGGAGGTAACAATATTTTGATCTTGATGATGAATTACACAATAACTTAAGAAGCATTAAATCAATATTTTCGTGAATTGCGCAAACACAAACGTTGTGAGAACCTGAAGCATTTAGCAATTTACAATGTTTTGGTCGTAATGCTGCAAAAGTACTAAATCCAATTTTATGTTCACTGACTTCTTTAAATCGAGTGAAAGTTTCTCTAAGTGATGAAAGTAATAACCGTTTTTGAATTTGTTGACGCTTACCATTAGTGTTTACAGAGACATAATCTCTTTGTCCCGGCATGGCTCTGCTGATGTCGTCCTCGTCAAAAAATTGTATCACTTGATTCTTTATATCCGGATTCAAACGATTCCCCGATCAGTCGTTGGGGGTAGCCAATACTCCATTTTCGGCTGCCAATTCTTTTGCTTGTAATGCAAGGTATTTGTTTGTTTCAAATTTGCTCGTTATCTGCTGAATCGTCCACGAATTAGGCAAAACTGTTAATATACGTATTTTATCTATTCTCGAACAATCTGGTTCTATGAATTTTTCTTTCAATTTGGAAATAATTTCATCATATTCCACAACCTTTGTTTTCAATGTAGCTAACTCTTCGACTTCTTCTTGTGGTGGTAAGCTGAATAGATATTTTCTAATACCTGCTACAATTTCGGCAAATTTTTGCCGACGGTATTTATCGTTTTTAAATTCTCTAATGGATATCGGAGACACATTTATTCCTGCAATTCCATTATTGAATAACTCAATGTTGTGTATCCTGGAATAATCCGGTAGGTCACTGTCCTGAGAAGATGCCGAGGTAATTGAAGCTGCCGATGGTATTTCCTCCAAATCGTTCCGTGATGTGGTTGGTGCTTCGTCATGTCCACCGTTTTCTGGTTGCTCCACTCTTTCGACAGGATTACGACGATACGAATATAACCGACATGAATCACAAATTCGTAATGACGTGTCCAAATGGACCGTACACTGCATGGATAAAAGTTTTTCAATTAACTTGTCAGTTAAATTTCTAAGTTTAGGCGAAGACCATCTCCCGATTTCACGAAAAGGTTTACAACAATGCTTTGTTTCGAGTTCCATTTCAAATCGTTTTACACTTTACGCTACTTATGAAAGACACTGTTAAACTGATGTCATGACTTTGTAATGTAATCCTTTTTATACGTACTAGGTACGCACTTTAGGTACTTTTTTTTAAATATGCATGCATGTAAATTATATTTTCTGTCAACACCAAAGGGAATGCATGAATAGGTATAAATGGACGTTACAATTGTATTCTTACTGGTATAAACAGTTTAACTAAATAAATACATTATGTTTCTACCTGTACAACATACGCTTGTACACTAACATTAATACTAATTATTTTTGTTTCGGGTTAGGTTTCCATAATATACTGTAAGTAAAAGCAGTAAATTTTGTCGTGTTACCTACAGTAAATATCAGGAATCAGTTTGTCTATCGGTATCGGTATTATCGGTAATAAAAGGTATATTGTAGAAAATTTTATGTACAATTTGAAAAGAATACTTTTGAAGATGGACAATCACGACTAACATTTGAAAAAGGGATAATTTCATGGAAAATGCCATTTTTTCGACATTAATTTCAAATTATCTCGAAAACGGATACATTTAGAATGTTGCTCACAAAGAGCATTTTTGTTTAAAATCACTATTTCATTATTAAAATATAGTTATTCATGCAAAAACAACAAATTAAAAAAAAATGGATTTTTCTTACTTCTAAGAACTTTTTTATCTTAAGTTGCTCTATCGTAGAACAACTTTTATTCTTATTCTTATGGCTGAAAGCCTTTTTGAAAATAATTTTATAAAAATCGTACAATGGAAAGATTTGCTAATTGATTTTTAAGTTTAATTTTTGATTTTTTTTAAAGAAAAAAAATATTTTTTTACAGTGTACATATTTTTTTCATAAAGCCAAATTAATTAACTACAACTTCTTCTCAGACGCAATTTTATTACAACCAACGGTTTTCGAGTCATGATTTTTTCAAAAATACGCATGACAAAACACATATGCCCTTTTGAAAAATTTGTCGTGAGTCAAAAAATTCCCTTAACCGGCGGAAAATCCATCGTCACCAATTCCGAAGACATGTGCAAAGTTTCATCCAAATCGGAGAGGGTCGAGTTCAGTCATTTGCTCATTTGGCAGAGAAATGCTCTGCTGGAAACAAAAAATACCCCTTAAAATTACTCCAGTACATTGCTAGTTTAAGGTGTGTTCAGATAGAGGCAACATCACTTGGTCAAAGCTCACCGCCTTGCATCTGTACCACAAGTCGCATGCCATGTAAGTTCTCCTCCGAAGCACCCGACCCGATCCAGCAGTAAGCCATGACTAGCGCGGTTCACCCGGCTGCTTGGATGGCAACCGACTCCTCCCCGACTAGCTGCAGAAAGGAGATAAACTTTCCTGCACTTTGGCATTCAAGTTCTTGGCGCTCTCACCTGGCTTGGCACTGCTTGCACGTGGGTGATTACACGCTCTAATGAACTGATACGTGCGGCAGATGGCAGCACCGAGGACACCACTAACGGGATGCATTTAATGAAGCGGTTTGTGCCGTTTGTGTCGGTCTATCGGTTGGAAGACACTTGAATCGAGTGGCCATCATCCACTGCTTCCGAGCTGAACATAATGAGCAACAGGATCAATTATCAGATTGGCCACTAATCGCATTTCTAGGCGGCCGTGATTGAATAGATTCGCCATCAGGAATTGTTAATCCGGGCGTTGATGGCTATTTATGGTTGGAGATTTAACGTGGTCAACCGCGGGGACAATTAACCTCGGGATTGTTGCTGTGAGTCAATTGGTCCCCGACACCAAAGCTGACATCGTTCTGCGAAGTTTGTAAATTGAGTCAATCTAACACTTCGGTGCTCCAATTTCTTTCGCAAGATGGAAAAAGTTTTCTACAATGAGTTTGTCCTGTGGGATGAAGGTGGAAGGCACGAACCAGCAGAACACCTGCACGTGAGCGAGCGACGAACGAGAGTCGAGCTGACGTTTGTGCTTTTATTTATGGCCTGCTGTGTTGTCTGGATGCTTGGGCAAACACTTTTGTTTGTTTATCTATTTCGCACGAAGCGAATTGCTGGAAGTTTTGAATTTGTAATATTTTTTCCAGCGGGAAATTTACTGGTGTTCAGCAAGGAAGAACTTACCATTCAAATGAAATTTCAAATAGGGTTATAAATCAAAACGGAGACTCGTTGGGGAAGATTATTTGAATCTTCTTGCGATCAACCATGACCTGATGATACCGAGCAACAGTTATGAAAGAGTGGTTTCGAATTTAAAATCGAATTTTCTCCGGAATACATGGACACCGGACCGCAGTGTAAGGCAATTAGCTTCGATATCAGGCTAGCGGTCGATGATGGACAGTTTGATTCAATTTTCCCGGTTTCCAAAGAGCGTTATTGACGTTGACGTCCGGTAACTCGGTTTCGTCGCAGTAGGCGCAACGGATAGCTAGAATGATAAATTGGATTTCCAGTGTGTGATTCCGATGCGGTATTCTGGCAAACGAAACTTTGTATTGCCAGTTTGAGTTAGCAGATAGGCTGCAGACCCATGTTTTTAAAAAGTTAAGAATTGCGTGAATGCACGAAATATCGGGCCACGATGGAATTAGTTGATTTTAATTAAACCTGTGCTTCTGTAATAAAAACCACCGACGAGACGCCAAATGTAATAATTGTAAAGGATGGAACGGTCAAAACTTGATCGAATCATACATGATGTAGTTTTTTTAATCATGCATTTAAAAAGCCTGAACACTAGGCCATCCCTTATTTTTGAAAAAAAAGATTGCCAAGTCCAAGAACTCCACCTCTTGAAATGTTCGTCTTTACTAGAAAACAAACATGCGCCAGTTTGAAGACCGTACGTTGAGGAGTTAAGTGCTCCCCCAACGGACCTAAGAGAATGCTAGTACGAGGTTGACTACCCACGCGGTGGCAAGCACGCTACTGCTTGAGAGTACGGTCTTGCAGCTCGACCAAGATCAGTGTCGTTAGGTTGATAACATTTTATGTTTGTTTTTTTATTATCAATGTTGTTTTGGATAGTATATCATCAGTCACCGGTTTAAAGGTATGATGATATGAGTGTCCCCAAACAACATTGATGATAAAAACAAACAAACATAGATGTTATCAACCTAACGATACTGATCTTGGTCGAGCTGGACCGAATATCTACGGTAGCGTTAACACGCCACGCCGCGATGAGTAGTCGCCCGCCTACTAGCATTTCTTTGTAGGTCCGTTGTGTAGCCTCGGCGTACTGATAACTTTCAGGTTTGGTATGTTTGTTTTCTGAGCTGAACGTTTGTTAAAGGATGGAATTCTTGACTTGGCAGTTACCTGTCAAAGCAAGGATAACCTGGACTGCCCCTCAATTTGTGAAGCGGCAGAAATGTTGGCTCTCTTTTTTGTTTTCATGCTATTTTCTTTTCAGTTGTCAAAATGGCGTAGAAGCAAGAAGAGCAGCGTATCGAAAGTTTGCTCACGCATAAGCAAAATTTTAAGTCATTCCCCACGCTGACCTATGCGAAGTCGTTTAATATTACCAATTCAAACGTTACTGTAGGGTTCAGAATAGAAGTGTCACCACCTGATGCAGTTGACCTCGTATTCCTTTGACTGAGTGACTAAGAGAGGGACGGCCAATCCCGCTTGGTCGTAAAGATCCCGACATTTCTGCCGAGCCGTTCGATGATTCGTCCACGAGGATGCACACTGTGATCGGGAAGTGCTTGCTGTTGTGCGTGTTCGACGAGGTTCTCCAGGTGAACCTGCGAGCCAGCCTCTCCGGAGCAGATGCTCACATCGATGGTCGAGGTGCTTCCCGCAGCCGGAGTCGATGCGGAAGTATGCAGCCGTCACGTTCAACACCACCAACTGTATGGTCAAAGTGGGATCCCTACGCGAGATGGGGCGCCTTGAAGTCAGCCTGGCACTGCACAGAGTTCGGCGAAATATAGACGAACACTACAGTTACCTGGATCGGTTCATGGATGCAAACAGCGATGAGGTGCAGGGTGGTAACGATCTGCACATACTCAAATGGAATGCCTTCCGGACGGCAAGGCAACCTCGTGTTGCTAATAGTGAACGCCGTTTGACTCCGGAAGCAGCGTGAAAGTACGGGTTTCCAGTTCACTGATGTTGTCCCTGAGGCCACGTAGGTTCGCATTGGCAGCAGCACAAAGCGCCATCAGGGCGCCTATCTGTAACGGACGAAGATGTGGATAGCGGCTTCGCATGGGCGGGTTGGCTGTGGTAGAGAAATGTGATGCGATAACCTCCGCAGGTGTTGATACAAAACAAGAACTTGCCTGTAGAGGACGCTTTGTCCCACAGTACCATCTGATGTCTGTCTTCGTGATCGTTTCGTTTCAGACGCTGTGGGGTGGTTATCTGTAAAAATATTGGAAGCGGCAGTATCTGTAGGTGAATGGGAATAAACAACACCATGGCCGAAACTACACACAATTTGTTCAGAGCTACCGGCAACAGTTGGCCCTAGGGGAAAGACTTTGTGTGGTTTGGTTGATCTTGAGTGCTGTTCTTCCCTAATTATGTCACTGTTGGTTATTGTGCTGTCATTGTCTGGCTGTCGCCCTATCGTAGGTTCTCAAGTTCGTTCGAGGTTCATCGGCTACAGAAAAGCGATTCACCATCAACGGGTTGTGGTGAGGCGTCCCGGATGGATCCTTCAACCTGCGGCACTTGCGTCAGAAGGGGTACTACACTTTCCCCACTCCGAACCGATCTGTCTCGTTGCCAATGTTCATGCGTAAGTCGTCATCGTTGTCCAAACATCGTTGAGAAGTGTAACTATCGAAGTCACTGTTTTGGCGGTGTCTCCGATATCTCGGGCTCGTCTCTAGAGCAATCCATTTGAGGTTGGATGCGTGTTGTGGTGACTTATGTCTGGCGACATAATTAATGGACCTTCCCTTGGTGCATTAATGCAACTGTCCGGCAGAGTTGTTTTTTTGGAAGGAGACATCCCGTTTTGTTTGCTGAACGGCAACAGCCGGAAGGACACTTCCCTTGAACGAGTTTGAGGGCTTACTGGATTTTCTCTGCTGTGATGTGGTGTGGTTTCCCGTGTTGGTGACTTGCGGTTGTTCGTTGCTGCGTTGTTGCTTGCTGCTTTAGTTGCTGAATAATGTTCGCCTTGAACCGGATTTTTCATCTTTCCGTTTGCATTTGGCTATTTCGTCATCTTTCTTCTCTCTTGGTTATCTTCTGAACCCGGAAGATTTTTTCCTCACACATGCTCAAACAGTTTTTTTCTCCACGTTAATAAGATCGTAGCATGAGATGACACATCTGCCAATATTTGAGTTCGATCTTCCAGTTTCTCCTTTGCTTCGTCCGTTCTTCCTTCTTCATTTGGCCACAGCTTTCATTTCTTTCTCCGTCTGTTTCAACTCAGTTTTCCTTCTTTTCTTCGAGTTTCTGGCGCTTGGATATTGTGCAGTTCAAGAGTCACATCGGATGTTTCGAGCAATCTCATTGATTTCTCTCCGGAGATATGGCTGCAATACATTTACGATAGTCACATGAAAATTTAATAAATGTTGAAATTATTACACTTACTTTCCTCATAAACAATGTATGGTTCTGCTTGTCAGGCATGGTGATGCGAAAGGCCGATTAAAGTAGGATCTTTTTCTAGGAAAACCGGTGGTCTCTCAACTTCATCGGATATTCTCCTCTATAAATAGAACAACTGAATTGCCTCAGTATATCCGGTCGACAGCAAATGTCTACGTTGCTCTTGGAAGGCAACGAGCAGCTCTTATGGCAGCCGACGATTTAACTCACGAAGAAATAAGAAGTTAGGCAGGCTTGGTTCAGCTTCTGGCTCGGGTACAGGAACTGAAATGAATTCTCTTTTGTCTTTAGAGACTGTACACGGATTCGGAAAAGTACTAGAGGTTTCTATTTCGATTCCAAGTACCGAACGCGGCAGGAGTTTATTGCCTACTAACCATCATCTCTAGGGTTATTTTTTCGGGCGCCTTTAATTACGTCACGCAAAAAGTGGCTATTTATAAGCCCCCCCCCCCCTTGTCACGTTTTTTGTATGGACCTTCAAATTTTTTTGTATGGATCGTCACGTTTTCCCAACCCCCCTCCCCTACCACGTGACGTTATTAATGGACCTTCCCTTAGGGCGAATCTACAAGTGAGAGATTCTCTCCGGGCTCGCTCTCTTTCATTCATAAACCAATCACCTTTACGTTTTTCATTCTAATATTTGTAGATTATGCTATCAAGCACAGTTGTGTTTCGATCTGTACCAAAGAATCCCTAGAAAGTTTTATAACGGCGCTGTAATGAATGAAAGAGAGCAGGCCGGAGAGAATCTCTAAAATGTAGATTCGCCTTAATGAAAAAAACCCTAGATCTGCTTTCTGTTCTGCTGCCTCTACGCAGTAGAGGTGGTTTGAGCAAAACAATAGACGATCGTGAGGCGATCGGTAACTGCACCTTCAAGTGTATGGTACGTTGGCCGACAAATTTGCTGATGGAAACTGTGAGAGTGAGTGACCACACGCTAGGGTGGTTCCCGTAACATATTTTCAAAATACAAAACTTAATTATTGGCACAATCACATTCCATGTCGAAACACATCCTGCTTTCCCAAACGCTTGGCGAATTGACCAACGCTTATCCTCAGGATCTCTTCGCAAACCGAAAGTCCAGCTACAGCCATGTCCTTGTCCCACGCAGCGATTACCATTTCCACATACTCCGACGGAACGGTTGGCTTTACCACCGAGCCCGGGTGCAACTCCTTCCAGCAATCCTACAGCGGACTCCTTGGAACCTCGAACAAGGCTGCAGCAACCCGGATGGAAGATCCTCTCCGGATGGCATCCAACGATTCTCCTTAGGGTATTTGCAGTTCTCATTCATAATAGCTGGGAATTAAGAGGTAGTTACAGGTGGTCAGATTTCCTGATCATTTGATCAGATCTCTTCAATTTTGATTCTGATCTTTGGAAAAGATCGGATGATGTTCTAAAGATTTAAAATCTTCAATGACAGTTTGACACAGGCCGCTGTTTTACTTCAGTGTTTTAAAATTAAACCATGCCTACTTATTTGTATATGTTTTCATGTATATGTATTATTATTGATTATTTTTATTGTTTCACACGGGGGGGTTCAGCAGGATTCGAACATATTTTATCTTACATATTGTGACAATATGCTACATTAAAACAAATACGAGTTATTAATTTTAGCGAGAGCCTGATTGGTCTCTTCTACTTGCTTTTACAATCATGATGCGACGTTCATGAACACGACTCAATATGCCAGGAAAGAATATAGTAAAACCATTTAATAGATTCTATTCTCCTTCGCTGGACAAATTATGGTCACCAGGCGGCCGATGAACCTGTGGGAAAAAAAACTCTTTCAGGTGTTCAGGTGAAACCCTCTCATTTCGAGCAGAAGCCGTTCCCTACACTACATATTCGGTGAAACGGCTGCGGAATCATTCATGGTCTGTACGACAAGAAAAAGAAAAGAAAAAGAGGGCAAAAAGAGGTTCAACCCGGTGTGTGTTCGTAGTACAGTATAAATGAAAAAGAACGCGGAATTGGTCGAAACGACGTAGATTAAACATTCTGAGCTCTCCCGATGTTCCGACAGGAGAAGTCTAGATCACATTAGAATGAAAACTTGAAAACCCTCGTCTCGACGCAAACAAATTTAGACGAGTACATCTACTTGGAACTAAGCCTATTTAGGTGCTTCTTGTCGATGTTTTCGTTATAAATTCCTCCCAAATCATTAACGAATCAGAGGTGAATATTTTATAAGGATTTAACTATTGACCAGCGATCATTTTCGAAGAGTCTGACTTTGAGACCTATTATACTTTCTCAATATGTGCGAAAAACAACGTTTCGTCCTCTACGTTTTTTATTCATGTGTAATCCCAAACAACCATAATTTATTCAAAAAGTTAATATCTTGCATCTTGAAAGAAGCAAATTTTGCATATCTAGTTCAGTCAATAAGGAGACTGGATCATAAAGTTAGTTTTAATTACCTGATCCCAGCTTCCTCTCTCTTGACAGTACAAAGTAAACACTACCAGCATGCACTGACTTGATTGCAACAAAAAATACGATGTATCACCGGTACAATAACTACAGTCCAATGTACGTACAGAACAAAACGTAAGGGAAGGTCCATTAATTATGTCACGCAGTAGGAGGAGGGGGTGAGAAAACGTGACGATCCATTGAAGGTCCATACCAAAAACGTGACAAGGGGGGGCGATAGACCGTTATTATGGAAAAATAAATGTCCATCAAAACCAAGTACATTGCTTGACTCTTGGGGTAGTTCTGTCCTTTTGGACCAATTCTTAAAAAATCCCTAGGAGGAATTTTGAGAAATCTTGATTTTAGTTTTAGGCTAAAAAAAAATCAAAAAATCCATATTCAAATTAATTCATATCATCAAAATACCATGAACGTCCGATAAGTGATCCGAGTCGATTTCAACCAGTTTGTATTTATTACCGTTATTACAATTATAAATATTTACAACTGACTTAACTCACCAAACTGACTTAAGTACGTTGTTTTGTATGGTAGGCATGTGATTTTTTAATTAATTATGAATAAATAATATTTTCATTCAAAATTGCATTCTTCTTACTCATCACCGGTGATCATCAAAGTAGGCTGTTAAACGTAAAAATCTGTCTCTTTGTCAAGCTTCAGCAATTGAATGTTTCGTGTGATAAAGGTCAGAAAGCTTAAGTGAAAAAGTGCGTGTGCAAAGTGAAAATGGTTTTCATGAAAAAAAACAGAAATCTGGTTTGCGTATTCTGTCTTTTGAAGGTATCGTCGCTTGGATCGATAATCGAAAGCATAAGAGTTGTTATCCAAAAGTTTCTGCTAGATTTTGAATCCAAACAAAACTTTTATCCGTCGGTCATCTGTGGAACATGCCGCGTGGCTTGTGGGGAGTATACACACTTAGAAAAATTTACAGTATTCGGTAATTTTTTACCGAACTTTCAACAGCTGAACAGTTCGGTAATCCGATTTACCGGGTTTCAGTGAATTTTTACAGTATCCCGGTAAAAAAATTACCGGAACTTGTCAAATTTAACCGAAATCCGGTAAATCAGATTACCGAACTGTTCAGCTGTTGAAAGTTCGGTAAAATATTACCGAAAAGTGTGTAGCAAGGGAGGTAAAAGTATCCCCATGATTCACAATTACAATCTCCAAAATTCAATCTTCACAGCTCCCAAGGTATGTGCAAATGTGAAATTTGTTTCGGCAGCCGGTACACGTGAGGGGTAGAAGCAGTTTGCCAGGTTTTCAAGCTAAGAAACTCAAGCGCGGAAGACCCAAATCCAGTCCAGACACACAAGATGTTGGCGGATCTAAAGCGGTAGCAATTTGTGAAACTTGCTACAGCAAATACAGAAAAGGAAAAAGGCACCGTTGGACTCAGTTCACCCGAACGTCACATTTGAAAAACATGCTGGAAAAAGGAGAGTACTCGTCGGGGTCGAGTTCTACAGATGCGGCAGTAGCTGACTAAGGAGTGTATCGAATATAAGCTGTCCACATACATTTGCGTTGTACGCATGTATTTGTGATGGTTTTTTATGCTCTGAGCACTGCATGCTGTGCGTTTGACTGTCAGCTTTCTTTTGTTTACTTGTTTGTGCGGTTCAAATTCTGCGTTTTCAAAATGTCGCGTATTGAAAAGGAAGTGAAAATTAAGGTTCTGGACACATGGCTAAGTGAGAAGGGTATTACTATGCGAAAATTGGCGAAAATTGGAATTCATCATGCGATTGTTAAAACCATCATTAATAAGTTTGGGGAACACTATTCTTTGGATGAGCTACCAAGAAGAGGCAGAAAACCCGGTTCTTCCAACCCGAAACTGGAGCAGAAAGAGGCATCTCTAATCACGAAGAACAAATCAATGTCAATACGTGATTTGGCCAAAAAAGCAGGAACGAGTGTCGGAATGATCCAGCGTATCAAGAGGCGAAACCACCTGAAGACCTACAAGAAGCAGAAAATCTCGAAACAAAGTGCAGAACAGAAGAAGCGAGCAGCAACAAGGGGCCCGGAAATTGTATTCGCGTATTTTGCAGCGTCCGGATGCATGCGTTTTGAGGGACGATGAGACCTATGTAAAGGAGGACTCAAAACCCTTCCAGGTCCACAATACTTTACTGCCGTCGTTGGGGAGGATGTGAGGTGATGCGGACAGGTCGATTCAAGTGGAGAAATTTGGTCAAAAGGTATGGCAAGCAATATGTTCCTGTTCTTTGAAGTCAACCATTTTTTACACTACTGGAACTATAAATGCGGGAAATCTATCGATCTGAGTGTCTCCAGAAGAGATTGTTGCCTTTATATAAGAAGCATAGTACACTCCACTGTTTTGGCTGGATTTGAGCGTCGGCTCTCTATGCCAAAACCACTCTCAGTTGGCTTGCGGAAAAGGGTTTAGATTTCGTTGAGAAAAAATATCAATCCACCAAATTGCCCTCAGCTTCGACCCATCGAACGTTACTGGGCAATCGTGAAGAGGGTCTTCAAGATGACTGGTAAGGCAGCTGGGAACATGCAGGAGTTCAAAAAATTTGGGCTCAAGCGTCCAAAAATGCGATGCAACACTTGTCCGGAACTTGATGAAGAGCATTCGATCCAAAGTTCGAAAATTCGTGAAGGAATAACATAAATTTCATCCGGTCTTCATTATGTTCAAGTTTAACCTCGTACAATAGAGGATCAATTTTTTGTATGAATAAAATATCGGTTTTCAACATAATTTGAAAGAAAGTTTGTGAAAAGATTATTTTCGATACACTCCTTATATGCGTTCGAAGCCAGAAACTTCTGGTAAATTTTTGTTTCGAATTTCACCTAATCTTTTAAAAAAAAATATTTTTCAAGATGCAAATAGGGGAGATGTACCTATATTAATCTCATCACTTTGCAATTCATCCTACATGAAATAAAACGATATACACGTGACAGGATTAGTTAGTAATGTTTGTTGTAGTTATTTAACGTAAGCAAACATTATTAGAAAACGAAACCGATCCTTCAACTGTCCAATTGTTTGATTCATCGTAGGATGAATATAGGAACAATGAGATTAATATGGGGGCAGTTTCCCTACATTCTGCGTAATCTTCGTGGGAAACCGACTGTATTCAAGAAGCATACCTCTCATCCAGGACCTTTCAAGAATCTACGTGCAGATTCTCTGTTTAAGGTCAAAGCCGGGAACAATCTGAGCATGAGGAAAACCTTGGGTAATTAGTACTTTATTTAGAACAAAGTGTATGTTATATAATCTTTTAATTATTTAGGTATGATAAAAAGTATTCGCGCATCGGAAGTAAAGATCGAACCTAAAGTACGGGAGAAATTGGTGGAAAGGAACCGACAGCTTAATCAGTTATCTAGTATCACAGGAAAGACAGGATCTTCGTCGGATGAGGTTGTTGTATACTGCGCTGATGTACCAGAGCTGATAAACAGAATTATGCGTTCAAAACCAACTGCTGAAGGCGATTTTCTTGTGAAAGTTGGAATTGACGGGGGTTGGAGCTTTTTGAGGATCACTTTATCTGTGATTTCCTTACAAACGGAGCATCGGTCTGACAATGACTTCAAGGATGGCGGTGTAAAGAAACTGTTCATCATTGCACTTCCACCAAACCTCGCAGAAAAGTACGACAATATTTCCCCGATTTGGATAGACTTACTCAAACTGCACGAGTCAATTTTTGCGTGACGTAATTAATGAAGGTTCCCTAATGACTGAGTTGCCTATCTCCTCAATATCGAAACCCACGCCCGGAGTGAATCTAAAAAAAGAACTTACGATAAATAACTAGACAAGGTCAACCCAAGAAGGATCTTACGTCTATGCTGCAAACTGTGAACGCACACTCGGTTATCGATCAGTATAGAGATGGTCGCCTTGTTGTCTGCACGAATAGCCAGGCCGTCATAGTTCCTATCATAAACAATCCATGGGCATTCGGAACGTGTATCACTGCCGGCTAAATACAATGTAGATCGACACTGAACATGGCTTCAATGGCTACAAAGCACCCGTCGTCCTATTCGGCCAAGATAGTCGGTGATTCATTGATCTCCACCTCGCGACTCAGTCAACCGACAACTGGATTCCAATGCGGGAGCAAACCTTTTGCTTTGTCAGATTTCTAATATTGATTAGCCACCATGAATAATCGATGCTTGAACACATATCGGGTGCCTACCGGCGGATTCCACGTTACGTTTTGAGTATCCTTATACGGATTGATACAGTTCATTTATTTTCCGGTCTAAAATCCAATGCGGAGCGCTCCCGTCAAATCCGTTTGAATCAAATCACTGATTATGACCTGCTTAATATGATCCATATCCTCGTCGCTCTTCTTTTGGAACGTTTGTGGTTGATTGACCGTCACTTTGCCATTTTCCAGAGGTTGATAGCAAATGTTTCCATTAGTGACGGTGAAAACATAAACAGTCAATAGGGGTGCCCGAAAGAATTCAATTGACTGAAGTAAAAGTGTATGTTGGTTTTACAAAGATTGCCCGATTAGTGGCCCGATCTTTTTAAAAGATTTGAAATCTTTTGAAGATTTTCAATTGATCAGATTACCGACCCCTTGGGCAGTTATTATATTGAATTTTGTTGTCTGAAATACGAGTCGTAGTGAAAAAATAAGACTCATTTTCCGGACACTTGATTTTCTTAATATTTGAGCGAACTATTGATAATATAAAAAACAAACATCAGTGGACCGTTACATACCTACCAAATTTAATATGTGGACTATACTAGCAATTGATACTAATTGAAGCACACAAGAAATTCACCCGCGAACAAATCGTGAATTGCTACTGGAACCGCTAAGTAAACGTCAAGTTTCAAAGATCGTTAGACGAGCATTTATATTTTAGCCTACTATGTTTGAATTTAATAGTTTTTTCAAATTAAATCGATTGAAAACAGAAGGACGTTCAAAGTAGGTACCTAGCTATCGTGATGTATTTTACACATGTGTACCATATGTCATACTTACAGTTTTAGTACAAGGTGTCCGAAATCCGACTCCGAAAAAAAAATCCTTTCTGTTTTCTTCCCTATTCTATGGCCACGAGCAATATCATATGGTCATCTTAAAGTCAACTCTTCAAAAGCAGAAACATCGAGACGACACAGAGCAATAATTAAAGAACGGTAAAGCTCTAACCAATTTTACTTTCAGCCAAATTTTCTAACACAAGGTAAGCAATCAAATGACCCCTACAAAATATTCTAAATATCTCACGACATAATATATAACAGGAAAGAGAGGGACCATCAGGGCACCCAAGCGAAACGATTTAGATGAGGTAGCACGGGACTGCCCTCCTCTTAAGGTTTATTCTGTCACCCGAGGGCCTGACTGTAATGCTGTGGGTGTGAACTTGCTTTTTAGGAGGAGATCTCTCTTCCCTAGATTCATAGCGGTCGTATCGCAGTAAGTGCTCTCTGCTTACGGGCCCGCCCCAACGCTTTTGGCTCCCCTTCATACCAGGAGTTTGATGATCACAAGCAACAATAGAATCCCAAAAATCAAATCGTTGTTTCAGATTATTCCACCTACTATGGAAAGTTACCTTGCTACAGT
>JASCZW010005807.1:0-135181 GCA_034211315.2 Aedes japonicus | reverse complement strand
AGGATTCAGATCGAAAACTGCGACCAGGAGAGCCGGCACAAGCAAAATACAAACGACTTTTCAACACACTCGAACAGCCGCCATTTTGTTGCGAGAAAAAAATGAAAAAATGTTATTGTATCCTACATGGATACACTTATAATTGTTAAAAAGTTTCGATTGGTTTGAGTAAAAATTCCCTTTGATTTTTTTTTTTTCAAAAATGGGTTGTTTTTTCCGTTTTAACTGTATATCCCCCCCCTTAAGCACGTTTTCGTTCGTTTGCAGCGATAGGAGCAACTCAACCAAAAATCTTGATTTGGGGTATCCTGAAAAAGGTTGGTTAATCTATTGTAATTTTACAAAACTAACATTTATACATTTTATTCAAAAGCACAAACACAGATATATGAAATAAAAACTAAAATTAAACTTGCGTGTTAAGCTAACTACAGTTTAAGCTGTTGTTATGCCAAAACACATAGAAGAGTTTCATAAATTGCAGATCACGTACAGCCAAAATATCTCAAACCGATACAAGCTTGTCTTGGCCTCGATTACGTGGATCTGCGTCTTGAGCAATCATAGGACGATGATGCTTCGGGGATTCCACGCAAAGTTCTTGGCCTCTGGATAAATCAAAAATTAATCGAATTGTTGAAGTCGGAGCAGGAAAACACTGATTGGGAATAACTAACAAAGCGACATCCTGTGTTATGTATAAATGGTTCAAAGTCATGGAAGCGAGCTTCCTCAAAGTTTTCGATGACCTGATACTGTCAAACCCTTAGAGTTTAGCCGAGCACAAAAACGAAGGTGCTACTGGTCAATAACGGTGATGCGTTGGAACGTGCAGAAATAATATTCGGACGTGATAACTCTCAAGGAATCTCCTCGCATGACCTATAATTTTTGCCTATAACCGCCATTTGATATTGGATGTGGAATAAGTCAGAAAAGAATTCAATCATGATAGATGTAATCTTATTGAACGAGTTCTAATAGATGGTGGCGATTATCTCCTAAATCGCACGCATCATAGATCCTCCTTCTCCAACACACATCCAGCCTACGACGCCAAACTTCCAATCCAAAAGTACATCGAATAATATGCGGCTGATTCCTGACGAAATTGAGGGATCTGCAGTTTACGTAGCGAGTTTGCGATCGTACAGATAGTAAGCGAGTAATCATCATAATTGAATAATCTATTGATTGTCCTTTCTCAATCAAGGTCAATCTATATGGAAGGTTTAAGTCCGGAGCGCGAACAATCACGTGCATAAATAATTGTGAAAAACATATGTTGATTCAAGTTTAATTTAAATCCAAAGAAAAATTCGCATGAAATTGAAAAAAAATCTAAACAAGTTAATTGAAATTTTGCAGGTTAATATTCTCACCAAACTAAGTCAAGTGATTATAAAATCAGAGTTAGATTTGCTCCTACTCTTCAGCAGTAAGCTTCGATTATGCTTTTCCAGAATTATAAACGTAATGCACCTCGAATCCTGCCCCTGAACATGCTTAAAAGAAAATTAGGCTAACTCCCTAAGAAACACTCTTTAAAAATGCTTACCGAAAATTCGATACAAGTCCGGAGCAGGATTTCGGCAAAAACAATCTGAGCCACTCGATTAGGTAGGGTCAATATCACAACAACAATGACAAAGAAGAAGATGATTTGCTTTTCAAAACGATCTTAATGAGGAGCTAATCACAAAGATTTTATTATTTTTTCAAAACATTTTTAAATGTGAACGATTCTTATTGGAAAAGCAGGAAAATTCCAAACCAAAATTCTAAAATTAAAAGGGCAGGAACTTCCAACCTCAGGATGTTGTGAGGAAATAACTACCCAATAGTTGATTATCATCCGGCTATTTTCGAGAGAATTCTGGCAAAGAAATCTTAAGCCAGATTTCTGTACAAAAAAAATCCAAACCGAATATTTTTAAAAGGATCTTCGAGATTCTGGAAGGATTTCTCAATCTGGGAATTCAGTCATGTAGAAGAGATCGACTTCAACAGATTTCTTTTTCATTGTAGTGCACTAATACTCGAACTAGTACACGGCACTGAAGAAATCTCACAATACTAGGCGACGAAATACGCGTACTGGTGAAGACAAGCTAATGTACAGGAAGCTGGAATTAAAATGGAAATTGCCAATCTTTCTTCTCATTTGCTAGCTACAGGGTATTCCACTAAACAGCTCACACTCTCCAGGATCATCTTAACTCCAGCAGATTCTGAGAAGAAATCCTAATGACATCTGCATAAGGAATTCTATTTTGAATTTTGGGGATTCGGAATTCCCTCAAATTTTCGAGAAGAAAATTGAATATATGATGGTCATGCAAATTGAACCTTTGTTTTTGCCATTCTAGGATTTTTCAAGTTTCCAACAAATCCTCTTTGAAGCGCACTTATACCATTCTAAAATTCTGAAGGAACTTTAGAATATAGAATTTAGTAAAATCCATTCAGAATATTCATTTCCAATCGGCCCTCTGTGGGAATAGTTCTTTCAGGCTTCTGAAAAAAAATGACTTTAGTCGAAATTCCTGGAAAAGAATCCATAATCAATCACTTTTTAAAAATCTCCCAAATTAATTATGGAATGTTTTTTTTCTGTCAATCCGGAAAGAAATTTTATGCACGATTTGGGCAAGAATTTCAATCCAGGATTCTGGAGAATGAATCTCGGGCCTAACACGAGTGCTGAAGAACTATTATCTACAATCTCTGGGACGGCGCTCCGTCTCAAATGCTTGGCAAGAAGCTGAATTTTGAAAATTAAACCCTTTCGATATTTCTGGTGGAACAAGTTTCCAGCGAACCTTACCGGAAGTCCTGAACGACGTGACGCGTACTCCATTCGGCTGACCGCGAAACGGACTAAAATTCTAAAAATTCTGGGAAAAATTCTTAATTCAGGATATTGAGGGGAAGTATCTACCAGATCTCGGGAAGAATCCCTTCAGAATTTTGTAATAGAATCAAATAGCCGAATTTCAGGTAAAGTGAACTCCATTAACCATTCGTTTTCAGTGAAATCTCCAAAATTCTGAAAGGAACTTTTTTCTGTCAATCAGGAAGAAATTTCTATGTATGATTTTGAACAAGCTACCTACAATCCACAGGATTCTTGAGAAAAAAATCCTTAGAAGTTGTATTTTGAATATTAAACCCTTCTTGAGATTCTAGGAACGAGCCAAACCTTACTAGAAAGCCGGAACGAATGCGTGTCACGCGTTAATCGGTTGACCACGAAACGGACTAAATTTCTAAACCAAACTAAAATTCACAAATTCTGGGAAGAAATCTCCATTTAGGACATATATGCGACATAACATTTGGATTCAATCTTTGAAAAGAATTATTTCAGAATCCTGGAAAATAGCCGGATTTCAGTGAAAAGAATCCATACCGATCATTTTTTATAAAATCTCCAAAATTCTAGAAGAACTTTTTCTGTCAATCTGCGAGAACCCCTAAGGCGTAAGAATCTCAATCCACGATTCTGAGAAGCAACTCCTCCAACATCTCTGGTCATGAATTGCTATCTAGAATTTCGGGACGGGTTCCGTTAAATTTTTTGAATCGTGAAAACTCTAAAACCTCTTCCGATATTCGCGAACAAAAAGTCCTCGCCAACCTTTGGGAAGCAACTCGATCAAGGCACCTCTGGGAACTTACTATTTTTTAAAGAGTTTCCAACCAAATTCTATCCAATGGTCGCGAATCATTAGCCATTATTTGGGATGAGGAATTAATTCCCTGGCTATTTTAATGGAACTCTCACTGAATTTCTCGGAAGCACTTCATATCCTGACACGCTTCGGGAAAGTAATGCTCTTCCCATGACTCCTTGAATGCTTTTCCATCATTTCCGTAGAAGCCGTGGTTCCGGAATAACATTCTCAACCGGTTTTTTGGGACAGGATTGAAAATCCAGTATTTCTGGGACTGGAATTCCAACTTTGTAAATGCAAATCTTCGTCCAGAATTTTGAAAATAAAAACACATTTTCCGGAACAATTCGATTTCTTTCGTGGAAAACCTCTGTCTATGACTCTAACGGGTGAGTCAAAAGTGGGACTCAACTCATGTCCTCTTTCCGCCAGCCGCCGTACACTCAACAAAAATCGACACGCGTTGTTTCCACGTGAAACGCACGTACTTCCGGCCACTCGCTAAAATCAGTAACACGTAAGAGCTACGTGATTGCAACTCGTAGCCACATTCTACGTGAAAATAACATAACTCGTTAAGTGATTTCTAAAGTACACCACGGGCACGTAATGCTCACCTGATTTTACTGGAAGAAGATTTGATTACGTGTTCAGGTGAAAGCAACGTGAAATGTCACGTGGAAAACAACGTAGATTTTTTTTGAGTGTAGATAGAAACAAACAAAGCGGGTGGAACGGTCAAAAATTGGTCAAACATGATTCAAGGCACACTGAATAGTTCATTATATGTAAATGATCAATTTTTATGTCTTTTTAAAGTTCATACCTGCCTACAAACACAGGAAAATTATTTTGATTAGGCTTCAGATTTTCCAAATGCGCGACCGTAGGGTTTTTCGTAGTTTTTGCACCATCAAGCTAAATCCACCTTTATTTGATGCTGAACGCCTTGAATTAGTTTTTCACTTTCACCTGTTTTTAGTTCTCTTGAGGTTTCTCTTTTTACGATTGCCTCCACATATTTTAAATTGGTCACGGCCTCCAGTGAGTTTGGTGGGTTTTTTCTTTGGGTACGATTTGTAAACTATTGGTAAACCATACCATTCCTGCAGTCATTTTTTCTGTAGTGGCAAGAAGCGAGGTTTGGCCTGAAAACCACTATGTTCCTTCACGCCAGTAAATGAGCATTTTTCGCAAGCATTTCTTCCTTTACATAAATATCTTGGCTGGCAGTGCCAGCTGTCACGAAACTTTCGCGTTTAGCCCACTAGATGCAAATCGCCTGCCAAACCAAGTATTTTTTCGAAAAATTGCTTCTTTCTGCTTCAAGCTAAACTGATCCTCAAACCTTTCCTTTTCCGGTAGCCATATAAAAACTTTTGACCTGGGAGATGCTTGAAATAGTCCATTACGACTCAATCAAACTTGGTCTAAAGAACCCGTGTGAACTGGGACTCGGTCTTCCTTCGGCTGTTGTGCCTTACCTTGACTATCCGGATTTGGTGTCACTGTAACCTTAAATGTTGACAGTCCGCCTCGTTTCTTTTGCTCTTTGCTGGCTGTTGTGTGAGACTTTTCCAAATCTGTTTCCGATGTCTCTGATGAAAATGTTGGGATTGCGTTTGAAAATGTTGGCCACTATTCTTCCGGTCGCTGCGGCTTCCTGGTTTCGGCTTCCCGATCCCGGCTTCCTGAAGCAACGTCTGACGTTCTTCGAACACTTTTATAACATTCGTTAGGGTTGATATGGCTATATTAAGGATATAGCCAAGCTGGCGTGGGCATAACTTGGATTTTTAATTATGCGCGTGCCAAATATTGGATACGCTGCTCTTCTCTGCTTCGACGCCATTTTGTCAACTTGAATAGAAAATGGGCCAAACACAATAGAGTCACCACTGCGTACGCATACACCTACAAAATGGGGCAGTTTAAGTGTTTTTAAAACGCACTGATTTTAAAACTACGTCATGTTTGAGTCGACCAAGTTTTAGCCGTTCCACCCTTTTAGCTGTGTGTACTTTCCTCTTGTGAACGTTGGTTCGTGCTCTCAGGGTTTGCTTCTTACGATGAAGGCTTGCGGAACAGACTCTTCTCCCACAGGCGCTACAAGAAATCGCCACGTTTTATTTACAACATAATCAGATCGGAACGACGCTGGAGAGCCAATTGTTGGCCAACAACGCGCCACCAAGCGGACGCAATGAAGTTTTGGCGTACTAAGTCATGAGGTGGCAACTCAGTCAGCTGCGTTTGATGATGGCTGAGCACAGTGAAGCTGAAACGCGTTACTCTCCAAAGAAGTAGCTGTTTTTATTTACCGTTTCACCTGTAAAAACCAACCAAAACCAAATATTAGAAACTGAAAGCTGCCGTCAGAGATATCAAGATTGGCGCCAGGTGGTCTTGAACCCCGGAAAGCGGAGGAGGGCGTGTAACGTGACAGGCTTGGCAATTTTTTAAACATAACAGAATGCAACATTTTTCCAGACTATTGGCTTAGTAAACGCGACCAAAATCCTTGTAAATTTCACTATGAAAAGCTTTAGAACGGTTTGTCTGTCAAAATGGTAAACTTTTGTTAGTGGAACGACAAGGTATTTGCTCACTTTCCTCAGCTTTTTTTAAATTTATTTTCAAGAAGTTTTAGTAAATTTTCCTAGTTTTACAATGATTAAAAAACGAAGAATTTAGCGTCCTCCCGATGTACTCGAACTTGATTCTCGAAGATAACAGATCAAATGACAGTGATAATCAGGGTAAGTCGATCTCAGTTATAATCAAGCAGAGAGAAAAAAATCAAAAATTGCAAACGAAAAACAAAATAGATGTAGATTGAAAACCAAGATTACTTATTTTTATTAATTGGAACAGACTCGCCAACTTCAACTATTTGATAAAATTCTAACTTCTTCCCTGGGCTTTGGGACATAAATACGGGACTCCTTGAGATGCGCACGCGCCAATTCCCGATTCTTTTTCCAAATGCCTTTCGGCTTTCGGTGCTTTTTCCGAATTGAGAACCACATTTTTGCACTTTCAGCACTATGGTGGACTATTTTTAACACTTTAGTTAAACCCTTTGATCGCCAAAGACGCTCGAACAGCGTGTCTAGGATGTGGAGTTCAGCGCGATAGATTCCACAACAAATAAATCTAAGTCCATAAGAGCATAACAGTCTTTCTCATAGGAAATCCAAAAATTGTGACTGTTATGCTTTTTTATGGGCGGTAAAGCACTACTAAATGTGATGGTGAAATGTGATAGTTCCAGTTCTGCGTTCCTATCCAAGCTTAGTATAGTTTAGTCCAACCTTGAATTTTCCAAGTGTGATATTATATAATTGAGTCGTCTCAAAATAGACCATCATATTAAAATCCCCCATTTGAAACTCATCCATGAAACGCTAAATCCTCTCAAAACTGTTTGGCAATCAACAACAAACGAACCCATTCCCGTGTTAGGCGGGTGCACCAAATGGCCATCGTTGTTCGAATCTTCCTCTCCTTGCAGCTATCATTCCTTCGTCCAACAAACCTCAAATCCTGATCGTGGGTCGTGTTGAAACCAGCACCTTTGGCCACCACGCCTGGCGTTCCAATTTTTCCCTTCAGGTTCCCGGTTCCAACGAAAGACTAAACTTTCCTAGGCGTGCTCGCGATGACAACCGCGGCCCGCAATTGCTTTTGGATGATGCTACATAGCAGTTCCAATCAAAATGATTACAAACCAGCGAAAGATAAATGTTATGGCCGACTGACTGCTGCTACAGCAGCCGAAACTATACAAGGAACCAAATAAAGGCGCTCGTTTAAATAATGATTCCATATGACGACGATGCGAAACTGACGATTTGATTGCCACCGACGATGACATATGCGGTGTTTTCCGTCAACCGACCGGAATAATGTTGTGTCGTAAAAGTTGCTTATCTGAATGTTGAGGAAGCCGTAGAAAGTCGAATTGGCACGTGGCTGCCAAATATGACAGATGACGTTTGGTTCTGGTCCTACACTTTCGAATCCGTCCATGGGAACGACGGCACTTGTACAACGAGCTCAACGAACGATATCTGCGCGAGCAGCAGCAGCGGAAAGAGTCCATTCTGAATCGCACCGCCCCTTCCATTAGTAGGCTGCACCAGAGAAGCTATCGATTTCAATTAGTCAAATCGTGATCCGACGTCGAAACTTAATTGCCGAACTAATGATTGGTGGTGTAGGTGTTCAAAGCTTCAAAGCTGCAAAACGGTGGTTTCGGTGGAGACCTGAACCGGTTGGTTGGCAGCCACCAGAGGCTGGCGCTGCCTCCAAAGTTACCACCAACGTATGTCGGGAGACAAAGCGCTAGCGATTGTGAGACCATGGACTTAGATACGGACGGGTAAAGCCTGGCGGAGAGGCAGAAAATGGTTGCAAACTTCGTTTCGGCTGAAACCACATCCTCCTTCTTCGGCTCCGTCGTTTCGGGTTATAAATGAAAAAAAGAAACCAGGCCTGGCATTGGTGTCAGAAAACAACAAAATGAAAGAAGCGGGCTGGCGACGATGTTGACGAGCCTTCATTCCTGTCCGCCGGCAGCACTGGAAGAACGGATTTTTGGACAGTCCAACCTTAACAGCGATTTTTAGCATCCATTAATACACCAGCAGAGAAAAACGCCTGTAATCGGATCCGAGTTGGTGCGTATAGTCTTCCTCGTCGTCGTCGTCGTCGTCGTCGTTTCGTGGCCAGTTCTGATCCGTTGATCTGGAAATCGGTGGGCAACCGCAACCACCTGACCGGAAGGCGCGGGATTGCGCTACTTTACGGCCTGCCTGGCAGACTTAGAACATTAAAAGTCGATGGTGCAGCAAGAACTGTCCAATGATGATATCCACGCGACAGCAGTCTCCGGTTTCACAGCGACTCACGGTAGCCGTCAGCTTGGCCGGGTTCTCTAATGGAGGACAAACAATATGTCGGAAAACAAGGAAAACCCTGTAGTGTTGTTGATGAACGGTTTGGGTGAGATTTATTCTGAAGCCGTGGGTATGAACAATATTGCTCTTGTTGTGAAATGCCATAGTGTTTTGACATGATATTTGAGGCAAATCATATTCCACTGGGCTACTCGGAGCTTTACCAGAATGCTGGTGTTTCTGGTACTGGTTTCAAAAATCTTCATGTCGTTCAATGTGATGATGAAAAAAAAATTGGAAACGAAAAGAAAGTTTTCATATTTTCCATAAATGGAATGGTCTCACCAAGTTCTACTATTCGCTGAAATTAAACTTTTTGAAGGGCATTTGTGGATTCTATCATTCTTTTGCCTTTTGTTGGTCCAATATCTCTTGTCTTGTTCCAGCTCGAGTGTCCTACACTTCCTAAGTCTTGCTCCACTTGGCCCAAATCCACCTAAATATTAACTCGAAGTGCAAGACTAATATTTATGGTAAATTGAACTGCTTTAGAGTCGAGTTATTAGTACGAGACACCAAATAGTTCCGGCACACAGAGACGGAAATACGCAGGATTCTGTCATACTGATAAGCAAAGGTAGTTGGAATTATATGGAAAATACTAATTTTTCTTCTAATTTGTAGTTGCTTTTTTCTTCTGTTTTAACGGGGAGTACACCGATCGTCCCACATAAACAACAATCAATCAAGAAGTGTCAAGCAAATGAAAAGGGCACTATTTGTCGTTTCCACTATTTGATATCAAGTATTTGTAGATTGTTCAGCCGTTTAGAGAGTGAATTGCGAGTAAACTTCTCCAGTATCACACCTCTTTCAGTGCCTTTCAAATAAACGCATACGTGGCATTCTGAAGAGCAGAGTGTGACATCATCACCGCTGATCATGTTCTTGGTCTTCCGTGACAGCCTTTGCATGAGATTAGCACTCACCTACGACAAGGCATAAACCATGACATCAAGAGGGACCTTCGACTGCTTGCCGAATCAGGACATACTTTTGTGTTCACTGTGATTTTTGAAAATTGAACTAGTTAAACTTTTGATCCTGAGACGGCTCTGAACAAGTGCCTAGGACGTGAGTTCAAAGCGATAGATCTTACACAAGTAAACTGTCCATAAGAGCATAACAGGCCCTTTTACATAGGCAATCAAGACAATTAGTGACTGTTATGCTTTTATGGAACATCAAGGAAAATTCCAAGGGTTGTACTAAAAAATGAAAATAATTTGGACGCCAATCCAATACTAAAGGAGAGCCAAACTGGCAGTTTTAAGGTTTTATGCGCCTGCTCTCAACGTCTTAGTGTTCTAGAAGCACTTCCACAGATATTAATTGAGAGCTTTTTCTGGCAACGACAATGTTTACATTTGTATATTGTGTGGTAATCACAATGATACTCTATGGCCGAAAGTTTCCCTCGACCGGACCGGGAATCGCACCCGCCAGCCTCCAGCATAGTAACCGCACCTGACGCCATCGGTTCGCTCAAGTGCGCTCTAAATTGGTCGACGCTGCACCTCTTCCGGGTGGTAACGGTTATTTTTATATGGAATTATTTTAACTTCCTCGCTTGGTTAGGGAGCGTGACTCGCAAGTCAGGTCTGTGTTGTGAATTATTTTTATAAGTGCGAAAACACAAACATATTAATCGACGATCACTGAATCTTTGAGATTCATTTGTTTATTTTTAGCTCAAAGAAGTCTTAGGCGAGTGTAACGAAAAGTTGTTATATACATTTGATACGCAATTGAGCTTAAATTAGTGCATATTATTTTAACGTGTACATATTCGTATTATGTTTACATACGTCAAGAAAGCTTATTTCGGTGCGTTTCAGCTGCATTATCACAGCTTTTTGCAAAATGTCGTAACTTGAAGTACGAAAAGAATGGGAAATACAACCAAATTACTAAAAGGTCAAAGTGCATCCAGCAAGTGTAAACGAGTGGTTAGAAAAGCGTGGTGAGCAGTAACACCCTGCAATATCTGCCGAGAACTGGACGAATACACCGCTCTCAGCCGATCCCGAACTGCGACCAGAAAGTCGGTTTCGATTATTTCTAAAGCAGAACAACTCAGGCCACCACTGGTGATTTGGCCAAGAATTATGCGCACTCAGCAGCATCGGATGATCCGCAGAAAAGAAAGTTGTGATTTTAGGCGCATTGCCATGAAGCAGAAAGTACCACAACCGCCGGTTCAGCATGTGTTTCAGCCGCAAGAGGCACCCGGGAAAGCTGTACAACCGTATTTGGACAATCTCTCCAGTGTGATTTGGATGGACGAAGAAACGTGCGCCGCAATGCATCACCAATCGGTTGAGAAGAATGTTCTTATTGCAGATACGACTGTTATGAAAAATGCGGCTTACGATCTTCAATTTTCTACACAAAAGAATCAATAAATGCTGAAATTACCTGAAAACGAGCAGCTTGCTTCTTGCAAGTATTCGGAAACATGATGATTCCTCCCTCTCGTATCTGGCCTGGTCTGACCTCTGCCGGATTTTTCCAGCTCAACTCTCTCAGTAGTTTTCTGACAAGGGCCTGTTAAGAAACCACGTAGATCCATTTTTTAGTAAATCGCTGGACCATCCTCCCCAGACTTTTCTCACACATTTTCTTGAAATCTTGTGCGGAGCGTATGGACCTCTGACTTTAGAAAAGTCTAAGTGGATTATGAGTAGCCCCTAACAACGTTGATTTCGTTGAAACATATATCAACCAAACTGTCCCCAACTGTGACCGATCGAACGCTACTGGGCAATCGTCGAACGGAACCTCAAAAATGTGCAGTGGTACTCAACATGTTAGACTAACTAGTCAGTGGATGGGTGGCATAAAGGCTGAAGTAAGATCATATTATCAGCAATCTTATTAGTTTGCTAGTTCAATTGATATTGTAACATGTTAAGCTGTCATAAAACACAAAGCTTTGAAAATTTCCCGGAATTGTCATAAGTTTTATTTCAAGCTTTCACATTTTCGATACAACTTCTTAATGAAGCGATATCACAACAATAGTAGTTCAGCTTTTTTTTAAACCGATGTCAATAAATACATCAAAAAAAAGGTTCTCGTGAAAACAAGCACCTTAAAAGTCGGTTTAGAAGACAGGCGCGCTATACGCTTTTTTTTGCCCTAAAAAAGTAGAGCTTCACAGGTATACTTCGATTATAGATACATGACACTAAGCTCTTACAAAACCGAGCTTAGAGAAATGAAAAACTAAATGCAGAAATCAACAACAGCATCAAGAGATGGTCTCTTGTACATGTACAGGTTTCGTAAATGTTGATGGTATGTGTTTGTTGTATTGAATTTTTTTGTTTACAGAGTATAAATGCTGACAGTTACCCAAAATATCAACGAAACTCCGTCTTACGATACTCAAAATACTTATCTTTAACCAAATTACACAGTTTTTATTTCTGATGGGAACTTCTTAGTAGTCTTTGAAGCTGATTAATAGTCCACAAGAGAACTTGCCCGGTATTTTGAAGAGGGCTTTCCTAGGCAAGTGATCATGAATGACCAACAACGTATTCGATTGAACCTAAATGGAACTCACAAGTTAGGTGAGAGTACGATATGGAACTGCTTGGGTTTTTTTGAAATTCTCTACCACTTGTTTGAGCTTCTGGAGTAGCGAGAACCTTTGTTTGAAATATGTTTCATGAAACCTGAAAGTTGTTATTATTAGTGAAGTAATACCGGCCTTCAGCTACCTGGGGACCAACGTCTTGATGAAAGTCATCACTCTGTCATATTTTTAGTTTGCTTTCAGGTCCTTCGTATGACATTATTGAAGATCCCGCAAAAGCATCTACATTTTTACCTGTGAATGTTTCAATCGGCTCTGAATAGCTCAGTAATAACGATATCTAGCTGTATATCTGTTTCTCCAGTTGCCGTTTTCAGATTACTCGTATAATTGTAAGCTCAAACTATATATTGGCAACATACATTTTGTAGCAGATAAGTTTTATCGAATGTTAGAAATTGGTGAGACCATTCTTATTATAAAAAAAACTAATTTCTTTACTCGTGATATTGATTGACAACAAATGAAAAAACGTAAATGATAATCATTAAATATTGAAGCGTTCCGCATTCGGGGGATCTCATACCTATATTCAATCTATAGGTGAATAATAGTTTTGAAAATTAGGGTAAACGGCAGCATACTTACGAAACACTTATTTTATTTCCTTCATACAAATTATGCAACACATATTGCGCCATTAGCATACTAAATATGATTAAACACGTTTAAGTTTTCATCAAGACAAAATCCTACATTTTAAACCATCCTTTTCTAACGATGACTGCCATATTCGTTCCTCAAACTCATTCAGCAAAATTTTTTTGTCAGTGTAAATTTATTGCAACGAGAAATCCTTGCGAAATCAACTGGTGAAAAACACTTCCTGGTCAGAGATCCATAACATAGGTACACGACTAAATCCGACCTGATCCTTGAGTGTCTGGGACATAAATCTCAATCACACAGCGAAAGACAACCCCCTCCACCCGCACACACACACACATATACACACCGACTCACTTGAGACTAGAATAATGACCCATTCCTTCCTTGCCTTCCCGGGGATGGCTTTCGCAAAATGCGTCGCCACATCGTCGCTTGAGTTAGGTTTGGCTGGGTCGATCTGGAATGCTTGTTCGGTATGTGCTGGGAATTTCATCAAAAGGTTATTAGCAGCAGCACGGAGAAATACCATGAAAGAATCTCGGATTCTGAGTCTCTATCTCGCCCACCCCGGCGGCAGTCTCGAACGGTCTGGCCGGTGTCGGTGATGATCCTTTCTACCGGAAGCGACTCCGGGATTGATACGACAACATCCGTACGGAGAAACGTTCACTCCAACGATGATGGATGGATGGTTGGATGGCATTCAATTCAGTTGCATTCGATACGAACGCACCCAGGGGATTTGTTACGTGTGCAGTGAAAGGATATTTTCCTCCAAACAAACTCGATTAGAAAAACTTCTATTGAGGAGACTCATTTCAAAGGATGCGAAAGGCTTTGCTGCGATGTTAATAGTCGTCCTCCTGCGGCTGTCTGCGTCGTTGTGTTATTGATTGGAATCATTCGTGCACCTTAAAACTTCCGGTTCGCTTCAGGCCATCAAGGCCCCGCAGGCATGAGGATGAGAGCAGGAAGTTTGTTGATATCTATTTAGAGCGCACCGGCTCTGTACGGAACAGAAGAAAAGGAAAACACAGAACTCCGATCCGGGAGTGATTTAGTGGTGGAACGTGACATCCAGCCGGCAGCCATTCCCCGGGACCATATTAGCCTACAAAAGAAAAACATCTGCGTTTTTGTCCGTTTTGGGTTTTTTGGTTTCTGGAATTGTGCTTATTTTATTTTCGTGCGTGTGAGTGTGTGTATGTGCGGAATGCTGGGTTAGCCTCCAGTCATGGATAAAAGGAAAGACGAAGATAAAGGTGCGGAAATAAGGGAATGGACCGAAATGGTTCATTAGTTTTATTTGGTTCCTTTGTGATTGCATGTGATAGCTATTTCGATGGAAGAATTTTAAGTTCGAAAGCTTTATCCCACAGGGGTCAGGTCTAGGTTTCGTCATACATACCCGCCGTTAAAATTCATTCAAATGGATGGGGTTTCTAGACCTACAGTACAGACAGTACAGTACAACAATGCACTATGGTCCAGATCACGAATCTACGAGGAAACATTTTTATGGTACACCCTAAGTTAAGTTTTTCATGGTACACCCTAAGTTGATGAGGGAAAACTGCTCTAAATCGGTCAATTTTTATGCTACAAAACAATTATACATGAAAATTCCATGAAATTTTTTGCGCTACAACTTTGCTCAAGGGTGTAAACGTCGATTTCTGCAAATAAAAAAGTTAGTTTTTGTATTTCTTCATTATCTTCTAACTAACTTCATTATTCCTGGATTCCAAGATTTATTTTCTATTTTCAGAAAAAAAACTAAAATATTGTGGAACTCCAGAAATGTTATGGATTAGCCTTTCCTTAAAAAAAAAGGGCGAAATCTGTTTTTTACTTCTAATTAACTTCACTTCTCTACGAGTCCAGGAGTCCAGAGTCCAAGATTTATTTCCAACCTTCTGAAAAACCTAAATGGCCGTTCAATCACAGGAAAAAATTATGTGAACACAGAAAAAAATCAGAATATTCATTGTGATGTAAATATCAGAGCATGTAAAGTTATTCGGTATTCCAAACGAAGCAGCAACTTGCATGAAATAGTTCTAACAAAGACGAGCTTTTGCATGCAACATTATTGTCAATGTGAAAAGTTTTCCTGAACTTTACACTATTTGTAATATAAATTTGTATGTTTTGTGCTGCTACATTTAAAGGGCGATACGGTCAAAATTTGGTCAATATCAACTTGACGTATTTCTTTCAATTTTGCATTTAAAAAACCTGAACACCCCTCATTTTGAAGGTGTGTGTGTGTGTGTGTGTGTGTGTGTGTGTGTGTGTGTGTGTGTGTGTGTGTGTGTGTGTGTGTGTGTGTGTGTGTAGAATGTTGCTCCTATTTTGATTTTGGAATTCACTCTTCAGTTGTCAAAATGCCGTCCAAGCAAGAAGAGCAGCGTATCAAAATTTTGCTCGCGCATCGCGAAAATCCGAGCTACTCGCACGCAAAGTTGGCAAAATCGCTAAAAGTTGCCAAATCAACCGTTACAAATGTAATTAAAGTGTTTGGGGAACGTTTGTCGACAGCCAGGAAGTCTGGATCGGGGGGAAATCGAAAACCGGAAGCCGCTGAGACGACAAAGAGAGTTGCCGGTAGTTTCAAGCGAAACCCTAACCTATCTCTCCGAGATGCCGCAAATAAGCTGGGTGTATCGTCTACAACCGTGCATCGAGCCAAAAAACGAGCCGGACTATCGACTTACAAGAAGGTAGTGACTCCAAATCGCGATGATAAACAAAATACGACGGCCAAAGCGCGATCCCGGAGGCTGTACACGACGATCCTGACGAAGTTTGACTGCGTGGTAATGGACGACGAAACCTACGTACGCCGCCAACAACGTGCAGGTGGTTCCCAAGGACAAGAACCCTCCCAACACGCCAGAGCTCCGCCCAATTGAGAAATACTGGGCTATTGTCAAGCGGAACCTAAAGAAGACCAAAAAAACTGCTAAGGACGAGCAGCAGTTCAAGGCAAACTGGCTTTCTGCGGCGAAGAAGGTGGACAAGGTGGCTGTACAAAATCTGATGGCATGGGTCAAGCGTAAGGCCCGGCAATTCGGATTTGGAAAAGCGGAAGCGTAACTGAATATTTTTCCTGAATTTTATACTAATTGAACTTGAAAAAGAAATTTAATTTGATTTTTTAAATAAACGATTTCACCGATTTACACGCGTTTTCCCTTGACCAAATTTTGACCGTATCACCCTTTATTTGGAACTAACACCACTTTTTCGAACTGTGTAATGTTTCCTTTAAAAAAAAAACGATGTATGTCATAATATACTGTGTAATATCGTTTCTCCATGTGTCCGAAGTCCAAGATTAACTTGCAAACAGAAACCGTAAATATTTTGTGTTGCATTCCAGAAAAAATATGAAGGTTTTTCCTTTATAAAACAACCAGCGAAATATGGTTTAATCTTCAACTTAACTTCATTTCACCAATAGTCGAGAGTCCAAGAGAACGACAACCCTAGTTTATTCAATATTGGACTCTCTCTTAGCTCAATCGGCAAAGGCGCAGCTTCAAAGCAACACCATGCTGGAGGTGTGTATCTTTGACGAGTCGATGGAAGCAGGTTGCCCAATCCAAATTAATTTTCCAGATCCCGCACTTTTCCCGATGTTTTAAATTCCCGATTATTAATACAAAAAAGGCTCATCATGGCTGGCAATCGTGCCTACTTTGGACTCCGAAGGACGCGAAGATCGCCGTGCTACAAAGTTGACCATCTACAAGACAGTAGTTCTCTACGGTCTTGAAACATGGACATTGCTAGTGGAGGACCAACGCGCCCTTGCAGTCTTTGAACGGAAGGTGCTGCGTACCATCTACGGTGGAGTCCAGATGGAAGACGGAACGTGGAGGAGGCGAATGAACCACGAATTGCACCAGTTGCTGGGAGAACCTCCCATCGTACACATCGCTAAAATCGGTCGACTACGATGGGCTGGGCATGTCGTAAGAATGTCGGACGACAGCCCTATTAAAATGGTTCTCGAAAACGAACCGATGGGTACAAGAAGAAGAGGCGCGCAACGAGCAAGGTGGATCGATCAAGTAGAAGGCGACCTGCGGACTCTTCGCAGACAACGAGGCTGGCGAGGTACAGCCATGGATCGAATACAATTAAGACAACTTCTGTGTACAGCAGAGGCCACACCGGCCTTGGTCTGATTGGTAAGGCAAGGCAAGGTAACCTGAAATTTCAGGTAACTCCTGTGTACAAGATAAAAGTCTGCTTTCCGAAGAAGATGCGACCCGCCTGAAGAAACTTATATTGGGGAGAAAGGAAAAGGAAAGCGAACTGCGTGAGAAACTGAAAGGTCAGGAAATCAATAGAATCAATATTAGTTACTAATGCTATGATGGGCCTTCATTCGGAGGGTCGGCCCAACTTATATTAGGGACTATTCATCAACCACGTAGACTTTTCTAGGGGGGTTGGGGTGTTTACCAAAGTCTACGCTCCATACAAAATTTAAAAAAAATGTCTGAAGAAAAATCTTCGAGGGGCCTGAGATTTTCAAAAATTAGTCTACGTGGTTTATGAACAGGCTCTGAACTCTTTTGGCAGGATATCCAAAGAAAAAGGTGGCATGCCACCGTTCAGAAAGAAACGTAGTCTAATGAAAGTATTACCTACACAGACAGAAAAAGCGATCACCAACTAATGACAAATAGAAGCACAGAGCAACACAGAAGTCGTGCCGCACTATTCCGGGTGCGGTGCTAGTTACATACTTTCAGCGTATCGTTAACCAAAACGAACCCTGCTGCTAACCGTTTCCCAACTATCCAACATTCCAGTGATTCTTCGTGGAAGTGCAGAGGAGTTCTCGGCTTCCTTCAAAGCGAGTATTTACGTGAACACGTTCCTTTCCATTCCCTACTTGACCAGCATTCGGGAACGGTCGGCGCCGTTTGTACACATTTTTACACATTGAGGATGTATGTTAGTCCCAAACATCATCTAGGGGTTCTTTGTGTAAATACAGCTGATCTGACAATAACGGAATAGCATCCGTAGATGATAGATCATGCTCATGCTCATATTGGACAAGCACTCACCTGTTCAAATTGTGCTGAAATGCAGTTGCGAAAGAATTGAAGTTAAAAAAGTGGTAAACTTTAAGATATAAAAAATTTCACTGTCGTAAGATCCTCTCAGGTGCGTAGAAATTGAGTTGTGCTTTGCAGCATTAATTTCACCTAATATGATTTTTGCCAAGAACATCGAGCAGAGAATCTCCTACGTTCCAGTGTATTGGGTCCAATTAGTCTGCATCGTTGTTCATATGGTGGTAAATTCGTCGTATCTTGCCATAGAAGGTCGCGGAGGGCATTTCTTTAGGCGCTATAGAGAGACCGAAGGCTATGAGGATTGCGCAATTTATTAGACACTTTACAAATGAATCCAAGTTTTCTAATGGGTTTTGCAAAGATGCCATCCTAATAGAGCCAAAATGTGGGTCTTGTATCAAGGTTAAAGCTAAAGTCAATCACATCTTCAGCAGCTTGTTCACGTTTTTAGGCAGAACCATGAGAACGTAAACTATGACACCGTCTGTTCCGGTTTTAAGGAGCGGTTTTGTTTCCGTGTGAAAACCTCATGATCGTTTGAGAACCTCGTCGATATTTAAGGCTTAAGCTCAACAGCGGATGGAAAATTCAATATGATCGCGTTATAAACTAGATAAGATGACTTAGGCACTCATTTAGTGATCAAGGAACCAGCAATGGAGATGCTCTTAAAAACAGTTTTCAGTTAATTTGTATTGACTTGTTTGAAGTTTAATGTTTTGTCTTTATCTTACACAATCAATCGATTCATTTAAATAATCTATTTCCCTCTTTCGAATTTGTTCGATGCATTAGTATGCATCGCTAAAACCGTTAAAATGCTCCAAAATTTTAATTTTGGCTTACCAATAACCTAGTAAGAGGGCAGTCCGATAAGTAGCCTATAAAAGAAAAAGATTTTTTTCGAAAAAGTTGCGATAGTCTCCTTTTAGCTCGTTACACTTGGTCCACCGATGCTCGATCTTCCTTAAACCGTCTAAAAAATACGTTTTCTCGAGATCTGCAAAGTAGGCTTCTGTGCCGGCGATGACCTCCTCGTTCGACCCAAATATCTGCCCGCCGAGTGACCTTATCAAGTTTGGAAACAAAAAGAAGTCACACGGGATCTAATCTGGAGCATACGTTGCTTAAGTCGTTACCTACCCTATGGAATATGATATCGTTCTAGGCCTCGATTGGTGGCTTGCATCCGAGAGATCCAATTTTCCATGATTCTGGCGCACAGATCGGGCTGAATCTCGATGATGGTTAGAGTAATGTTGGCTTTGAGGGCATCGGGGGATTGCGGCTTATTGGCATAGACCTGCGAGTTAACATAACCTCACAAGAACAAGTCTAGCGGGGTTAAATCACACGATCTTCGTGGCCAGTTGACCCCGGAAATCACTCATGCAGATTATCGATTGTTTTGTGCGTATGAAACACGTTGAACCGTCCTGTTGGTACCACATATCGTGACGTTTCCTGCCCAAAATGCACACCAAACAGTGACTTTCTGAGGATGCATTGTCGCTTGGTGGACCTCATGTGGATTGGCCTTGTCCCAAATTCGACAGTTCTGCTTTTTCACATGCCCGTTTATTCAGAAATGGGCGTCGTTGCTGAAGAAGGTTCTTCGGACAAAATCGAGGTCTATTTCCAACTGCTCCAAAACCCTATCAGCGAACACACGGTGCTGTCTATGATCTTTAAGTTTAGGCTCTTGGGTCAATTGGGTCTTGTATGCAGGGTTGCCATTAGTTTTTGAAAAATATCTGGCATGTCACAAATAAACAATCTGGCAAAATCTGGAAATACACGGAAATATAAAAATCTGGACTAACAATTGAAAAGGCTCAAAGAGGTCACAAATAGAATACAAATATTACAAATGCGGATGGGCCTTTTACAAATGTTGTTTTGACTCGTATACTCGCATACTTCAGTAACCGACAAGGACACTATTTGGCCAATGTCCAATTATTTGACACTTATTTGACCAAATATTTGACGGAAAATAGCTACGAATCGTTTTCAGTGGACGAGAATAACACACGACATATTTGCACTTGTAATTTTGCGGAATGCAGATTCAACATGGTAAAGTGACATGAGTGCGCAAACGAATCAACGAAATAAACGTCAAAACTGCGTGAAAACGTAATGACTTGTGAACATCAAGGTTCATTAATTTGTTTTTGTTTCACCACTGAAAATAATGTGAACACATGAGAAGCGAGGGTATCAAATTAGCAGTCATGCATATCACTTAACCTTTTAGTGGAGTGGGATTGAACGAGGCTTTTTTTTAATCTGTTCGAATTTCAAAAAGTCTGGCATTATGGGGGGTTTCTCTTTTTGTCTTTTTGTCGATAAAAAGTCAGGCAGTGCCAGATAAATCTGGCATAATGGCACCCCTGCTTGTATGGGTGCCGACCCAAGCCTTCACTAAGCTGAAGTCTACGAGAGTCGTTTTCTTGTGCGAGGCCCGGAATCGACTGTCGTGGGTTCTCCTGCATACTTTCTCCGAACCAGCTTCCTCGAATGTACTCACCACCACATTGCGAATAGTCCTCTCGATAGGACGATTATTGCGACCCTAAAATGAGCGAAGCGCTCGGAACGTTGCTCACAAAGAACAACTATTTTGATAAAACAATTTTATCATTTGCACGTGTTGTTGAACGCTAAAACTCTTCATGGTAATTTGGCAAGACACACTGAACAAATGACAGCTAATTTGACACTTGTAGCTTCAACAATATGACCACAATCAACTGTCAAAGTTAGGAAATTTATAAGTAACAACAACAACTTTAGGTCACACCTTGTAAATACCAGAAAATGATGGCCAAAAAACACTTAGGCTTATATCAAGCTATTTGATTCACGATCAAATATTTGTCACAGGAGAATCTATGATATCTGACAGCTGTCAATTTGTCTATAACAAACAATTGGCCATTGGTCAAAAGTCTAAGGCAAGTTTAATGATCTTGAAACTTGAATTACTAATGAAACCATCACTGAAAGCCGCTTTCTGAATAGAGTCATAGAATTAGAGTAAAATGTTGGAAAAAGGAAAACGTATTAATAGATTAAAACAGGATTTATAAATCAGCTTCTAGAGCCTCTTTGCTCAAGTTATCTCGATGTATCGAAGATATTTTTCCTAATTTGAATAAAGTCCCCTTGAAAGTCACCTCACTACTCGCCTTGGGCCAAAATCCATGAACAATTTATCCGTAACTGAGGTCATACTTGCTGGAGAACGTAAAGTGTCCCAGAAGACATTCCAATGCTCAACCAGCATACTATACAGAGCAAACGATCAGCGTTTTTCACAGCCAGCCAGAGATGGTGGCGGCGAAACAGACGCCCCTCAAATGACACACTGCTTACAATCAGAAACTTGTGCGTCCACACCCGGGGGCCATAAATTCCAATCTAATCGCCCCTAAAATTATTCCCCCTTAATTTCCCCGAAATTGTCAACCGACCGGAAACTCCCTTTACAACGCTGATTGCAATCGAACAAATTAACGAAAGCAGTCCGCTATCGTATTTTTTTTCTTTTTTTTTTCGGAGGAAGATCGTGTAAATATTTCTGAACTCACCTTGATCGCTGGCAACGCCATCTAGCTTGTGGTTGAGAATGTAGAACACGAGCACGAGCAGCGGCCGATATTTATCCATATTATCGGATCTCTGTTTTCCTGGTTTTGCCAACAGGTCGTCGTGGTCGTCGCGCAGCACAACCGAATTCTTGCAGCAAGGCGGCGGCGGCAGCGGCGACGAGCGAGGGGAAATGATGAAAAATGATGATGACGAAGAACTGCTGCTGTAGCTTCTTGTACGAGCGCTTTGGAAATAGTTGAATCGCTTTTTTCCCTAGTTCTTCGAGATGGGTTCTTTCACTTCACGTCTTCTTCTTGTTATTCTTGGTCGGTTGGTCGGTCGTGATGCGCAAGCGACTAAGATGCTTGATCCTGATTTTCTTCGTTTTCTAGCTTCTTATTTCTCCCGGGCCCTGTTGTTTGAGCTTCTTGATGATGATCGTTTATATTATCTTAATTTTTAATTTTATTTTTATTCTTCTCTTCATTCATTATCGTGGGCTTCTTCTTGCGCTTCTTCAGTGGCAACCGCGAACTGGTAGGAGTCGAATTTGACGACGGCGATGAAGTAGCAACGAGCAACAACATGGTGGTGGTGGTGGCATGGCAATGCGAGTGAACTCTTCAGGAATCCACCGAGCGAGATAGACCGAGCTCATTAGCTTTGTTGTAGCCGTCGTTGTGTCAGTTTCAGCTGCTGTCGCCCACCGTCAGCGAAGAACAACTACGGGACCTGGATTGGACTCGATTCTATTCCAACCACTACAGTGCGGAAAACGTCGGCTACCGAAGCTACCACAGTTTCCATGCTTCTGCCCGGCCACCGGATTTATTGCCGCCCTACTGTGTCTCTTATTCTTCGATCTCTTCTTTCTTGCTGGTTTCACTTCACAAAATCGAAACAACACAATTTATAATCTCACTCACTATGACTACCCCCGAACGGAACGCTTACACTTGGCCCAAACGAAACACAAATCAGCTCTATCAATTATCAACATGCTTCCACAATTTCGAGTAGATTATTTTTTCGTGAATAATTCCAACTTGAGCGAACAGCAATTTTTCACCATAACAGCAGCAGCAGCAGCATGCCTCTCCTCTCTGCATCGACAAAAGCCAGTAACATTTTATAACTCTCCCATGATGGGGTAATAACTCATGCCAGTATAATTCCGCGCCGCGAAGAACAGCGACCAGCGCGCACTGTGCACAGAAACCTGTGGATAGAAACAAAAGAAAAAGTATTAGCGATTTTGTTTACTCTTAAATGGCAGTTGATTTTGTGAACTATTGACTTTTCTTCCCCGCTGCTCACCGCTGCATAGCCCCTTCTTCTCCGTAAAAATCTTTCGTATCACACGGGGCGAGTTTGAGGGGAGGTATAACTCTATTACTAGGTCGGTCTTGTCGAGCAGCAGCCATTCCCACACCGGTTCGGTTCGTTGCTCAAACATGTGGAAATTCCCCGTCCCGTGATCTGAGGTCCGGACTGACTGACTGACTGGCAATATTTATCTAACTGGGTTCCCCCTCCCCTCCTGCGTCCTATGATTCCAAAAATGAAATAGTTATTCTTTCAGCGGCGGTGGCAAATTCCGGCAGTCGGAATGAATGGAAATTGGAAAATTATACACATCCACAACCGAGCGATTTAGCAAATAGGGTTTAAAATATTGTGACTTGACATTTTCCAAATGCGAATGGATTTTGATTAGAATCTTAGCAGCAAACAGACGATCTTCTTGTTTCTAGAATCAACTCGAAAAACGCTACCGAGCCACACTTCACAGGATGCTAATATTTACCCTCTCAAACAGGCCGAATTGGGCCGTTCTGTAGAAGCGTTATTATTTGCGTACTCGAGTGCACCGGGTCTGCCACTGGTGGACGGACAGTTTTATTATAACGTTGTCGAACCTTTGCTTCCATTCCAATGCAGCCCGCACCGCTTCATCGTCGTCATCGTCGGCGATGACAACGACAACAACGAACGAAATTACCGGAGGACCGAGGGTGTTATCAATATTTTATTTGCGCCAAGTTCACCAACCAGAGATGACGGCCCCAAAGCACGATTTGCTTTGCATCCGAAAATTCGACACTAGACGGGTTCGAAATTTTAGTTAGATGCCGAATTCGCATATTTAAATAAGATAGAAGGGATACGAAATTGTTCGTTGTTCTTTTTATGAAGGGAGTTTCGTTTAGTACAAAACATTTGCAACCGATTTGATCTGGTATTTGAAATGTATGATTTTTAGAAATAAATAACTACGAATATTTCGTAAATTTGAAGCAAGAAAAAGGAACTAGGGTTATCGTTTCATGTACAAAAACAGTTCGTAGTAACGAATTTCCAATATTTTTTTAAAGTGAACTAGAATAACCCCTGCTTGAATTTCGTATAAGGAACAAAAGCTTTATTAAAATAATGTCAGTGCTTAGTCAACCCACTAAAAATACGTACGAAATATTCGGAAATTAAAAAAAAACACAGTATTGAATTCAGTACATAATATTGCATTGTACCATGTAAAAATACGTACGAAATATTCGTAAATTAAAAAAAAAAACTTCAAGTCAGATTACACTAGTTTTTAGCATTTTTGAACTCGATGAGGTGATGGTAATGATCATCACCTTATTGAGTTCAAAAATGCAGTAAACTAGTGTAACCTGACTTGAAGGTTTTTTTTTTAATTTACGAATATTTCGTACGTATTTTTACATGCTACAATGCAATATTATGTACTGAATTCAATACTGTGGTCAGAAAAAAATACATTTTTTGAGATATACAAAATAAATGTTTTTTTTTTATTTTGGACAAAAGTACATTTACTAAAATGTCAATATTTTTGGATCTACTGCACCGATTTTAAATCATTTTTTTTAAGAAAATGAAGCCAAATAAATTTGTTATCATTAATTGACACATGTAATGATTGAAAAAAAATATTTTGGAGTTTTTGAATAGTTGCATTTTTCTTTTAATTTTTCTGCAAATTTTCCATAAAAATCTCGTTTAAATCAACATTTTCAATAGGATAACACAATTAAACAAATCATCCTATAATAAAGCTCGTCAAAAACTGAAGAAAATGAGCCTTTAAAGGATGAAACCTAAGAGGTTGAAAATTGTCGAAGTATTATTGTAGAACACTTAAAAATGTTACTGAAATACATCAGCTTTAGAGTTCCACTACTAGGTGCCGTTGTAGGCATCCAAACATCGCATGTAAAGTTTTCATGTAAAAACCAAAAAAAAAAATCACATATTCACAGGCACCTTGAACCACCTTGATGATCAAAAGCGAATTAAATTAGCTCATTGTACTTCGTTTCGTAAAGTTTACGATCGATTTTTCGCCTTTAAAACCGTTTTTTAACGAAATAAATCGATTTGAGCGCTTACCAAAGCAAAATTCCTAAGCTTCGTGGGTATGAAAGCATAGCAATGCGAATATTTTAGGAGTCATCAGCTGTCTTGACCTCTTGAAAGCAGATTCTGGAGATCCTCGCGTGAAATGGCCCCATTCGGAATAGTCCTTGATGCTTAAGAAACTTCTATAAAACTTCCCAGAGGTTGCTACGTGCCTGGATATTTCTAGATTATCTTGGAAATTTTCCTAAAAGTTTTTTCCAACATTTAACATCGACTTCTTCCTGGAGACTCCATAATATTATCTTGCAAGCTTGTGGAAAGGTTTGCAAAAGACTTACTGTAAATCTTTGTAAACTTTTGGGAAGCCATTATGAGACTTCTAGGCTTCAAAGGCTTCTGGGAAATCTTCACGTGTTCACTGGTATGTCGACTTATAGGCTGTTCCAGAAAGTATACGCACACTTTCAAAATAACAAAAAAGTCATTTTTGTTTGTTTTAATAATGATATTTGGCAAATCATATTTGTATTTGTGTTTTATATGATATTTTACTCTCGTTTAATTAAAATACTTAATCATGGCCAAGACTCCTAACTTTTCCTCGAACATGACCTATTAGCTTCTGAAGAGTCCAAAATTTTGTTGGCCACTTGCTAGCAGATTCAGGAGAACCTCCGTAAGTTACCCTTTGAAGTATTTACTTAGGAAACTTTGATACAATATCCAAGAGGATGCTAATAGTCTCCCGGATGCTTCTAGATTATTTTGGATTTTTTTCAGAAGTTTCTTAAAAGTTACACTTAGGCTTCTGCGAATGAAAAATGCGAACATTTGAACAGTCCTCAACTATCCACTTGGTATAAATTTTTGAACATCGTCCACATTTCCCAGAACCTGCTAAGAGTTCTCAAAATATTCTGGATTTCCTTCCAGAATCTTATGGCATTTTTCCCAAAACCTCTTTTTTAGATATTTATCAAGGTGATCGAAGCTTTTGAAAAAAATTTCTTAGGGCACTTTCTGGGAAATCTGGAGAATTCTCATGGCAGCGTTTGGGAAGGCTTCCAACAGACTTCTGGTAAATCTCCGTTAACTTCTGGGAAGTCACTATGAGAATACTAGAAGGTTTGCAAAAGCTTCTAGGAAGTCTTCCATGGCCACTTGGTAGCAAATTCTAAAGTTTCTACATGAAGTGCCTCCTTTCGGAATATTCGATGGATTCTCCCAGGGGCTTCTAGAATGTACTTACGAAACTTCGATAAAATTTCCCAGAGGCTGCTAAAAATCTCCCAGATGCTTCTAGATTTCTCTACAGCTTCTCGAAAATTTCACTAAGGCTGACGAGTCTGGAGAAATCTATTAGTAGCTTCTGGGAAGGTTTCCAAAAGACTTGTGGAAAATCTTCGTAAAATTATGGGAAGTCACCAAGGGACCACCAAGAAGATATGCCAAAGGCTTCTAGGATGTCTTCACTGACTTATCTAGGCCACAGATTTTGGAGATCCTCCGTGAAGTTACCCTTTTCGGAATATTCCTTGAAGCCTCCCAGGGTCTTCTAGAAGGTTTTTTGGTTACTTTGATAGTTTCTTAAAGACTGATAAAAGTCTCCCAGGTGCTCCTAGACTTCCTAGGAAAACATTGATAACATTTCTCAGAGGCTGCAAAAAACCTCCCAAATGCTCTAGATTGTGTTGGAATTTTTTCCAAAAGCGTCTTCAAGATTTCAGGCTTCTTCCTGGACACTCTGGAGAATAATCTTGGAAGCATCTGGGAAGGCTTCCAAAAGACTAATGGAAATTCTCCACTAACTTCTGGGAAGTTACCATGAGACGTCTAGATGGAATGCCAAAGGGTTTTGAGAAGTCTTCACTGAATTGTAGCATATTCTGGATATGCGAACATTTTAAAGTTCTCAATTGTCTTGGTTACTTGGTATCCACATTTGGAGATCTTCCGTGAAGTGGCCCCCTGTTCGGAATATTCTTCAAAATCTCCCTCGACCTCCTAGAAAGTAATAAGGTGTCTTATAGATTGTCCTTCTAGATTCTAATGGAATTTTTCCCAAAAGCTTCTCAAATATTTCACTTAGGCTTCTTCCTGGAGACTCTGGAGAATTCTCTTGGATGCATCTGGGAAGTCATCTAGAAGACTTCTTATACTTCTCCTTCAACTTCTGGGGAGTCATCATGATATGTCTAGGAGGAATTCTAAAGGTCCGTTATTTCCGGAATATTCCAAGAAGTCTCCCAGAGTCTACTGGAAAGTATTTACGAAAATTTGATAAAAATCTCCAGAGGCTGCAAAAAGTCTCTCAGATGATTGTCTTGGAAATTTTCCCAGAAGCTTCTCAAAAATTCTACTGGGATGTCACCATCAGACTTCTAGGAGGTGTGCCAAAGGCTTTTGGGAACTCTTGACTCAATTGTCTTGACCAGTTGGTAGCAGATTCTTGCGTTCGTCCGTGAAGTAACCACTTTCAGACTTTTTTTTAGGTCTTCCAGGGCATTCTGGGAAGGTCTTCCTAGAGAGTTCTGGGAAAATTTCTCAGAGGCTGCCGTATGCTTCTAGATTGTGTTGGAGATTTTACCAAAAGCTTCTCAAAAATGTCACTTAGGCTTCTTCCTGGGGACTTCTCTTGGAAGCTTCTGAAAAGGCTTCCAAAAGACTTGTGGGAAATCGTTGTAAACTCTTAGGACATCACCATGAGATTTCATTAGGTATACCAAAGGCTTCTGGGAACTCTTTACTGAATTGTCTTGGCCAGTTGGTAGAAGATTCTAGAGAACCTCCGTTAAATCACCCATTTCGGAATATTGCTTGAAGTCTCGATGGGCCTTCTGGGAAGTAGTATGGAAACATCGATAACATTTCCCCAGAGGCTGCGAAAAGTATCCCAGTTACTCTTCTCAAATATTCCACTTAGGCTTCTAAGACTCTGAAGAATTCGCTTGGAAGTATCTAGGAAGTCAGCTCCTAAGAAGGCTTCCAGAAGACTGATGGTAAATCTTCGTAAGCTTCTGGTATGTCAAGTCAAGTGTTTCAACCGACTTAGTCTAGCTTAGTTTAGTCTTCATCTCATGCTATAGACCTGTATGTGAGACCAATTGTTTTTCCTCTGTTCGGGACATAAACCAATGCGACCAGTCATTTGATCTATTGTAGTATATCCCGTATCTTTTGTTTAGTGCATGTAAATCGAATTTATAGAAAGTTTCCGCAGGAGTGAGAGCACTCTCCAAAGGCGCGTCCGTTTATCAGTCAAAACCGAATTGATTGCAAACAAAGCAAACAATGACTCCGATACTGACCATGCATCATAGCCCTAGCCTTAACCAATTCAAACTAACAAAAACATCAAATAGAAAATGAGAATTCACATAAATGAAGACGTTTGACCATGTTTTTGTTATTCCAAGCTCATCCTCGGTGTCGAAATCCGAGTATTGTCACTTTTTACAAGACATAAAATGTAATAAGGACTAAGATATGTTACTTTGACTACAAAAACAAATATGTTCCCTAGTTTGAATTAATTCGGACTAGGATTCAGTGGAAGATCTGATACCCCGTAGCGCATCACGAAAAGGTGATCTACCAGCTTTACGGGTCATGTGATACCAATCATGTGACCAGTAGTGAAAGTATCACATGTTTTGCTCATTTTTCCGCTGCCACGTCGTAGGACGTTTATGTCAAGGCACTAACATCAGGTGTGATACTGGCGAGATATGCGGTTCACTTTTAGACTTATTACTTTCAGTCTAAGGGAAACGACTAATCCAATATCCAAAATACTTGATTTTCTCATGGTATAGTAACTGAATGTAATTGTGCCATTATTGAAAAGGGTGAATATTTTGATCAAGACAAATATCTGAACGTTCGAAATGAAGCACAGGAACTCACAGAAAAGTGTTACTTAAGACCTAACGATAACAAGCATGTATATTAGAAATAGGACGCGGAGGGTCCGCTTAGGAAACACACTTGAAAGTAGTAATAAAGACCTTTTCATGTGGTTATGTAGTGAACAGGGTTCACGTTAGGTTTATCATAGGGTCATTGTTTTCACGTTAACCTGCTTGCCTCAAGTTCAAACACGGCAAATCAACCCGGCCGCGCCCTAATTCGTTGTTTGTGACTGATTGGACTGCGAGGCGATGAGATTGCGTAGGAACAAGTATCCTACATACCAAACAAAAATTTTTTTTTGCCAAAAGTGGAGTCATTCATAAATGAGTAAGTTTAACGTGGATTGACATCGACTTAAATCAGATGGATGTTTTAGATATATCTATTTGCCTATCCCAGTTACATTTACTCATATTTGAGGGATTCGACTAAAAATTGATGAAATTTAGTGGCCGTGTGGATCCCAAGTTGAAAAGTAGGCTAGAATTTAGAATTTCAAACCCATATTTGGTGAGAACATGAAAACTTCAGGTTGGTGCGGATTAAGATTGGTTAGGTTGGAGTTGTTCGAGCTTCTTAATCAGAGGAACGAGAACAACACCAATAATCTTTCCCCTAATTTTCCCCTTTCTGATTGTTCCTCCTGCACAATATAATCTTTGTGTTTCAAAAGAACTTTTAGAAATGATGTTACTAGATTATTGGATGTCATTGTTAAGATTGTTTCTTCGGTCAAGTTAAAAATATCTGCTTTGGACTTTCTTTTCATTCCAACTACTTCTTTTTGCTTTTTAATCTGGTGCCTTATTTCCATCTTTTCTTTTTCCTCCTTGTTCCGAGTCTCTCCTAATTCAACATCTCTCTTTTGTTTCTGCTTGGATTCCTAAGTTTGCTTCGCAAATTTGGCCATCAAAATCGAGTCATTTGAAACAACAGGCATCTCCAACCTATATGTCATTGAAATTTTCCTGAGCGGCCTGTCCTTACAAAACTTTTCTCTAAGCTCAGTAGCATGCATCCGCATCAAAACCGAGCGAAAGGAATCAAACGGACCCATTAAAACGTGAATGGCGCTTGTTGCGGCTGGCTGCACCGAATCCAAAAACGTACCTTCAAACCGCACTCCCCAACTAAAACCACTTTAAATCGTCGCTCTTTGGTTTCTCCGCCGGTTTTTGTCGGTGCATAGAGTTCAACTATTGTATCTTGCCGATCATCGCCGCCCGTTGATCAACGAAGCAACGCAAAATCGCGCGATCGGCGTTCAATATCTGATGATCCGGATCTTTCCTTCGTGCGCGATTTCGCTACATAAAAAAAAAATCATTCACGATTAGCCTAATGCGAGCACAAGTGGCATTCATTAGCGTTATATATACATGAAAAAAAACGAAACGAAACTCTAATCATTGAGATTGGTCGAGTGTGCGTACTACTGTGGAGCTTCGAAAAGCTAAGGTCATAGATTAGAGCAGCGCTTGTCTAAGCTTAAGGTCTCTTCTTCCATCAGTAGATGAGAAGGAGAGGGAGCGAACATCATCATAATTAACGAAATTGGGTTAAATTGATCTACTTATCTTGTTTGGGATGATTCCGAGTGAGAAAAGTGGTGAATGAATTTGGCATGAATTATGATTTTCCTGTGTGCGGATGCGTGGCATCTCAAGGCAGCAATCAAATGTATGGTGTATGGACTGATAGATGATTGAGTTCTTTGTTGATCGCAGATCGAAGCGAACCTTGAAACTAATGAGGCCACGGACCTTCGAGTCGCTTCAAGGAGCAATTCCCTGGCAGTTGGTGATAATCTCAAGGGCGATTACCAATGACTAACACTAGAGGTAGAAAGGTGGAACGTTTTCGGACGTCACTCGAATCGATAAACTGAATTTTAGAAACGCGGATCCGAGCACAATGCTGGCTTATAAATTATTCCTACTATTGTGCAGATTCGAAACATATTACATCCAGTCTGCGATCAAATAGCTTCCACTTTTCAAATCGAAATAGGATGAAAAAAAGCGCCTACAACAAAAGAGCATAGAAATGCGCCTTTGTTCGTCCAATCGAAATTTAGCTGACCTATCGAAATAATACATACGTTATAAAAATCAATCTACCGTCGTCTGCTGACACGAAACAAAACCTTTTCCCGCGCGGAGAAAGGGAGCCTTCGCCAAATAAGAAAAAAAAAAAGAATCCCAAATTCCCGGCTGCAAGAAAAGCCGAAAATCCGAAGCCAGAAAAACCAGAAGCGAACACTAAACAAATTGAAATCTCTATTCCCTCGCCAGCAGCCCCGTCCAAGTCCCATTCCAGCTCACTCGAGGACGCGGAGGGGGTTCTATGGCAAATGGTATGGCGATGATGATGAGATTGAACTGCGTTCTGTCGGACCACCACCACCACCCGATCTCGCTTGCTTGTTCATCCTTGTTCGGAGAGCAGCTTTTGCCGACCAAACCAGACCCGGAGCAACTCGACCGAGACGTTGAATAGAACTGAATTTTAGCGATGGATGGGAGGAGGGGAAATCATTGATTATTAAAATTGCAAAATTTTCAGCGTTTTTTTTTTTGGGGCAGTCAGTTGACTATGAGGGAGAGCGGAATGAACAGGCATTAGACTGATCGAGTGGCAGCATTGAATCGAAGATAACGTTTAGAAAAGATTTGTCACCCTGAACGCTTTTCGAAACTAACTCACGGAATTATAATTTATCGCTTAATCCTTAATTAAACCGGGAAATCAAGTCCAGAATCTACTTGGGTGTTGGTGGCGTCTCGTCCGCAAGTTCAACTTGTTCATTGCACAGGTAGTAAAATAAGAAGGCTTCATTCAAAACATGCCGCCACCAAAATTGTTCAACACCAAACACCAAACATAATGGCCATTTGCTTCTTCTTACTACTCCTGCTGGTCCAACGTCCTATAAGGACCGCACCTGCGTCCCGATATTTCTCCATAAAACTCGGTTGAGGGCTGCTTGTCCCCAGTTCCTAGAATGTCCCAAACTTCCAAGGTGGGACTTGGTTTAAGCACCTAACTCACTGCGCTCCGCTGCGTCTCGTACAGGTCGGATTCGATGCAAACATAATGTTTGAGGGGTTGTTATCCGACATTCTTACAACATGTCCCGCCCATTGTACCCTTCCAGCTATCGCGACTTTCTGAAAACTGTGTTCGCCATAGAGGTGCACCAGCTCGTGGTTCATCTTTCTCCTCCATATACCGCCATAGATAGTCCTAAGCACGCGTCGTTCGAAAACTCCAAGTGCTTGCAGGTCCTCGTCAAGCATTGTCCACGTCCCATGCCCGTAGAGAAATGCAGGTGCAGTTTACTAGACCTCAAGGTCTTGAGGAGTCCATAGTAGGTACGACTTCCGGTAATAATACGACGTAACCAATGATCTGAGGTACACAAACTTATCCACCACCTCGAACTCATCTCCGTCGATTGTCACAGTTCTGTCTATGCGAGCTCTATCACGCTCGGTTTCTCCAGCCAACAGATACTTAGTCTTCAACGCATTCACTTTCAAGCCAACCTTTTCCGTCCTTCCGCTTCACGTTTCAGCTTTGTGTACTGATCGGCTACCACCTGAAACGTTCTACCGACAATGTCCACGTCGTCAGCGAAGCAGATGAACTGGTTGGATTTATTGAAAATGGTAGCCCGCATGTTAATGTCCGCACGTTTCATAACACCTTCTAGCGCAATGTTGAACAGGAGGCAGGAAAGACCATCGCCTTGTCGAAGTCGTTTGCGTATTTCAAACAAGTCAGAAGTCCTTGAAGTCGATAAATAGATGGTGTGTAGGGACTTGATATTCGCGATACTTTTGGAGAATCTGCCGCAACGTAAAGATTTGATCAGTTGTCGATCGACCGTTCACAAAACCGGCTTGATAACTTCCCACAAATCTGCTTGCTAGCGGCGATAGACGACGGAAGATAATATGGGAGCACTTTGTAGGCCGCGTTGAGAATAGTGATTGCTCCATAGTTCTCACATTCTAATTTGTTACCCTTTTTGTATATTGGCCTCCGGTAGCTTTCTGTATCCCAGATCCTGACTATCACTCGATGCAGACAAGTCGCCAACTTACCCGGGCCCATTTTTATAAGTTCCACTCCGATGCCATGCTTCCCAGCTGCCTTGTTATTCTTAAGCTGCTTGATAGAATCCTTAACTTCGTTTATCGTGGGAGTTGGCACGTCGCTTTCGTCCACCATACCGATGAAACCATTCCTCCTACTGTCTTGCTATTCCGCCTCTGCGCCATCTAAGTGTTCATCGTTGTGCTGCTTCCACCTTTCAATCACCCCACGTTCATCCGTCAAGATACCTTTATTTTTACCTCGACACATTTCGGCTCACGGCACGAAGTCTTAACGGGATGCGTCTTGCTTCTTGTGGAATTTACGCGTATCTTGAGAACGATACAGCTGCTCCATTGCTTCGCACTCCAACTCCTCCAGGTGACGCTTCTTATCCCGGAAGAGATGAGTTTGCGGTCTTCGCTTCTGTCTGTATCGCTCCACATTTTGACGAGTTGCTTGCTGCATTCTTCTCATCTAGAACCGTTTGACACTTGTCGTCGAACCAATCGTTCCGTTGATTTCTTTCCACATACCCTATGACGCCTTCCATTGCGTTGGTGTTGGTGACTGCTTCGACGGTACTCCAGCAGTCTTCTAGAGAGGCTTCGATTAGCTCTCCTTTTCCGTGAATGCTGCTTCAAGGCTTTGCGCGTAATTAGTTGCGACTTCGAGGAACCTTCTGCCGCTCCAGATTACATAGTTGTCTCAGAAGAGTCTTCAATCAAAACATGGTCGATTTGCGATTCGGTCTGTTGTGGTGATCTCCAGGTGTACCGATGTGGGAGGCTAGGCTGGAAGTAGGTACTACGTATGGCCTTGGAGGCGGCGAAATCGATCAGCTTGAGGCCGTTAAATTTGCTCTATTTTGCAATATTATAAGGGAAGGTCCATTAATTATTCAATGCTGTAATGGAAGAGTTTTTGGCTGACAAAATTAATGGATACTTCCTAAAAATTAAAGTAAATTAAGGAAAGTCTTTTGATACGTATCATATGGTTGGTTAAAATAGTTTTATAACTTTGCTTTGAACCCGTCCCTTCTTATGAGTTCTGCTCCAAAACTGCACTTTCGTGATCCTCAACTTTCTGGGCCATGCTGTTCAACGGTAGTATGTAGCACGCGAGACAAACCGTAGTGATTTCATAAGGGACGAATGGCAAGTTTTCAGTGGCCTAAATTTTATCATTGCATTGGGTGGGCATGGAAATCGGTAACTGTCCGATTAGCCGGTCTTGTCTCCCATGCCACAACCGGGCGTACTATGGCGAGTAGACAAAGCTATGTCCGAACCACCAGCTGAGAGCTCGTGTCGAAAACTGAAATCATTTTGGTTCACATTGCGTGCTATACACTAGCATTGATAGCATAGCTCCGAATGAAGAGAGGCACGAAAATACAGTACGAAGCGAAATTCTAAAGAGGGGACGGGCCTCAGTTATAAAATCAGACACCGGTAACAAAGCAAACTAAAGGGAATGAAAAGAAGGAGACAATTTGAACCATTTGTTACCCGTTTTTGAGGACCCGGATAGGGAAAAACATATGTTCAACCTGTTCATACGGAGATTTGTATGAGTGCAAAAGTAGGTAATTTTTAAGTAAAAAATTGAACTACTTATACTGATAGCACTTAATTATTATTTCTTTGCAAACATTTTGTAAGTTATTCTGATCAAATGGTGTATAAATGAAGCCATTGTGTTCAGTTGAACGAGCGTTCAAAAACGTTTCACTTTTGCGTAACGCTCTCATTTTTCAAAATTTTGAAATGACACCCGGTATAGACAAGTGGACCGTAGTCTTACGTTAAAAGCTTCTCTAATTATCACGGTGCACTAGTTTCGAAACTAACATATTTATCCTAATTTTGAAATCAGCATTTCACTTATAATCGATTCAATTATAGTCTAGTACAGAGAAAAAAATAATCGAAGATTTTAAAAGAAAACCAAGTTGATGAGGATCGAAATGAGTTTGGACATTCTTTTTCTTATAAGGAATGGACTCACAAAGTTCAACTATTGGATGTAATCTAACTTTAACTTTCTGCCATTTAAAATCGTGAACCAACAACTATGAGGCTTGCTGCATTAGAACACGTTTGTGCTCTCTCAGTAACTCAGTAACAGTATTACCTTCTGATATAAGCACAGTGTTTGTGAAGATTGAACTCGTTAACTATTGGATCACGAAACGCCTCTATGTGTATTGAAATTTTTGTTGTTATAAACTTAACAATATTCTAAATTATTCTAAAGTGAAGCAACATTATACTGTTTATCACACTAAGAAAATCCAACACGATGACATTATTTCTGCAACAAGTTTGGAAAACTTCTTATCTATGTGTCCGTGTATTGGAACTGATTGAGAATCGCGACTGAGAAAATCAGTTTTATCTCGATCACATGTGCACTACACAAGCTGTTGATTCTTAAAAAAATCAGTCTATTACTAAAATATTAGTACTATACGGATCCGAAATATATTGGTCCATTTCCTCAAGTACACGTCAGTTCATCATGACTGATTCTCATCAGCATTTCGAATTTTCGAATGCACAAAATTATGAAACTACCAGAATATCACATGCCTAACTTCATAGGGGTCCTTTTTTATCCTTCTGTAGAGCTAAAACACAACAGCATCCATTCGTTCGGATTATTGTTGTATGACCCATATTTGTTTTGGTGCAAGTTAAAGTGTGATGGACATTGATTGACTAAGCTCGTTAGGCTCGACTTGTTTTGTAAAGTCTAACACCCTACCAGCATCGTTTTGCCAAATTTCAGGGGGCTTTAGTCATCCTATTCCAAATATTGACATCCTTTGATTGGCTCCACAGCTACAAAGCATAAATTCTGCGAGATCCTATTATTTTTTCTATGAAATTGCTGCATAATTATATGAATATTTCATGTTAGTACTGGGGAATGGAAGGGGCCATCAGGGCACCCGATTGAAGCAGACTGGATGGTGGGAATGAAAATGCCTACTCCACATTGCTACAGTTTGTGAATAGAGGGCGGGCTCTTCTCCCCGCCCATTGAGGCATCCTCATATTAAATAGTTCGCTTTTTTACCAATTGTTCAAACTTGTAATTCAAAGCAGATTGTTTTTCCGCGTTGATACCCAACCCGTTTTTGGACCTTCATACAATGGAATGATGAAGACAATCAGTGATTATTACAGTTTGATTAAGTCAAACAGAGTGGGCTTAATGCAGCAAAAGAGCTGAAGACCACAATTTGTATGTTTCTCGTAATAAACAAAGAAGTATTCGTTTGTAAACTCGTGGTCATTTTCATAAGTTTTAAAATATGGAAAACGGTAATAGTTGATTCCATGCAGATTTTTTGGTTACAATTGGCCCAAGAACCATAAATTACCATCGAACACATTTGTTTATTTGAAAATCTGGATCAACAATAGAAAAGGGCCTATCAACATTTGTAAACAAACACTTCGGAGCCTATTTCCTCGAAAAGCGTAGGCCACCCACGCAAACCAATACCATCATCATGTAGGGGAAAGTTTCCCCTACACGACGATTCTGTAGGTTTGCGGGTATAGCCAACGACTTTCGAGAAAAAGGGCTCATAAGTGTTTCTTTACAAATGTTGATGGGCCCTTTTCTATTGTTGATCCAGAAATGATCAATGTTCCCAAAATAGCTTCTGCAGAAACATTCTTGTTAAAAAGTTTTCCATCCACCTGAAGTCACGAAAATGCGGGTGAAGATGTTTGGCTTTCGTTTTGAATCTTTCTTTTTTTACCTGTCTTATATTCTCTCCATGAACCTCCATTAGTTTCCTACAATTCTATCTCATACAATCGTACATACATACGTTTTCATACAATCAACAGTTTTCAAGTTAAAACTTATGCAAAAACACCTACGACCTTTTCAAAACTTACTCGAGAATTTTTTTTTTTCCATCCGTGGAAAGTGATCAGGCCACACATAAAGTGTAATGGTAGTTTCGTGTAGCAAAACAAAAAAAAAGGTTTTTTTTAACCTACGCATAATTGCCACTTGGAACCGTTATAAACAAGTCGAACAATCGACACTAAAGAAGTCAGACGAAATAGGCCTATGTGTTAAAGAATAAGCTTTTTCTAGAGGAATTCAAAGGAATTTGATCGCGTTTAATAGTCATCGTTTGAAAAAGTCTTTAAGTTTTACCTTTTTTTTTTTTTTTTGATCAAGTGAAGTCATAATTTAAATTGTCAAAGTTTTCCTATTACAATCAATTAGGATGCTAGCCACTCATAAATTGAGATAGTGATTTTTCATTGAGAAACACGGTAATTTTTTAGAATGCTTGAGATTTGATTTGGACCGATTTATACCAACAGTAAGGATGCTGTTGGGGTCACACACGAAGTATTTGTTTTATTATGAAAGCAAACTTCTTTAACTACGCTTAATAGTCGCTCCAATACGATTTAAACCAACGATAAAAATGCGGTTGGAGTTTTTCATAATATCACCCTTATTTAGCCTTGAGGCTTAAAAAGGGTTACAGTGAACTTCACAGAAGCAAAAATTCCGCTGCACCATTGCTCCGGTTAGCACAGTATGGGCTTCATACTGTGAAGTGGGGCCCTGGTACTCCGCAGGATCTGTTAGGGATTAGGATTTTGTTGGACCCCCTAACCATGCACTGATGGGCACAATAAAACAGAGGTCACTTAAGTTGAGAGGTGTTGTTGTGCTATTCTCAGAAGGATTAACAACTACTACCGACACTACACGGCTCCTCACTACTGTGCAGTTATAGAACTTAATTAATTTCTTTGAGACCACAGCCCCTAAACCATAGTAATAATAATCTGCGGAGTCACAAATTAGCATTAGCATTGCGTTTGTGATTGAGCGATCGGATACTGATACATTTCTTGACGCAATAATCTCCACGAAGAAAAAGGGAAATGAGTAGTCGTAGAGAATAGGTAAAAAGAATGCTTTGTTTGGTGTACAGAAAAAATATATTTAAAAATGGTCGTTGGGAGCATCTAGCCCAAGAAGGTTAAGTGATGCTCAATTTTTCAAAGGTTGGGACTGAAGCATTAGCTTTAGTCCTAGCCCTATATGGCTTATGATTACAGCGCCATTACTCGCTCTCTGAAAAGAGAAGAATGTTTGGGAATTTAAGTATGGATGGTGAAAGAGAACTTATCAGAGGATTCGCGCTGCTAATTGCATCGCTGCACAAAAAAGGGCACCTCAGGGGACGCCAGGTCCAGAATGGCTCCGTTGAAGTTGACCATTATGAGCACACATTCATATAAAAATTACTTCTAGAAAACCAGGTTTGACGTACAGAAAAAGGGACTTCAGCTGGAGCCTTCTTTGAGAAGAAAAACTACTAATGGTATTAACTCAATAAATTATTCACTGTCAATGTAGAGAATGGCCTACGATCTATAAAAGTGGTGAGAGAACAAACTTTGCACCCATATAATCTCTTCAGAATAATAAAATTGAAATTAAAAAGGAAAGAGCTTCTTAAATCAGTTGATTTCCGGATACACCAGCGTCAACGTAATCAGAACCAGTTCTGTCACAATTGCGTGAGTATAGATGATCCCGGTAGACTTTCTGATCTTGGAAGCGATTGACAAAATACTCGTCACATCTTTGGCTATAGCCCCTTTTCGAACTCCAGTGTTATAGAAAATGTACAGTTTTCAGCGACCTTAGGAGAAAATTATAATAAAAAACAGCAGCACGAAGCAAAACGTGATAACTATACAAAAAAAAACATAATCGGTAGGATCACAAATATACATAAAAATTAAAAGTTAAAATAAATACATAGGAAAAATAATATCTGAATGAGAATAATCGCTCTCAATATGTCATTGAATATTGACGTTGACTCTAATACAGGCGATAATGAACGGTCATCGATGAATGAACAAAAACAAATAATAAATTGAAAACTCAGCACTTGCACTTGTCCAGTTAACCAGAATGGCATCATATAAAAACTTATGTTCAAGATAGTTCCTAAAAAAATCTACTAGGAAAATATGATCACCTAGAGATGAACATAAAAAGCAGTTGAATAGCATTCAACGTAAACATTTTGGAGACATATATTGAAAGTTACTATGAAGAGCGAGCAAACATGTCCTCAGATCTATATCGAATAATAACTGAGAACTGTACGGGAGCATCAAGTCTAAGAAGGTTAAGTGATGCTCCATTTCTCTTCAAACGGTTGGGACCTAATCATTAACTATAGTCCTATGTGGCTTATGGTTATGAGGCCTTTACTCGCTGTTGAAATGCTCACAGATCAATATCGAACAATAATTTATTAATGCATAGGTATGGGATTGTTTCCCTAGCACAGTCATCAAAACCACAGTAGCAAATTTTTTTATGATATTTAGCATTTTTTGGCAAATTGACATAATTGTTGTAAGGTTGAAAATTATCGATTATTTCGAATCAAATAATTTAACTTCAATAACTCAACTCATATAAATTACTTCAAAAAAATAATAAACGATACGGACTAGAATTTAGTCTAGGCTTACACTACACAAATCCAACAGATTGAACAAACTCTCCCACCGCGAGACAACATTCCCCGACTATAACAAAGTTTTCCAACCTGTCCGACCATCCATTCACCATATGCCCGAAAGAAAAAGAAGACGAAGTAAACCAAAATTCACAACCAACTAATTACCGCCCAAACCCGATTACCCGATCGGACCTTAATAGCAATCATAATTTTTTGATTGGCGTTTATATTTTCCTTTTTTTGCCCAAACATGGACAAACCCCCAGCCGAAAGCCACTGAATTTCGGCGCGGTCCAAATCACTTTTACAAACATTCCCCATCACCAATGTGTAGCAGTGCAAAAGCCGGCGGTAGTTTTGCTTCCCGAAAATAAATAAAAACTCGAACTTCTACATTTCATCCTCGCCACTCTAAATCAAACCGATGATCGCTTGTCGAGGTGTCCACGTCGGGCAGAGACACAAGGAGGAGGTGGAAAAGAAAGCCCTCCCCGAGACAGCGGAGACGACTTCGTCTCGAGTCGAGAGCGGGAAGAGAAATTTCGTATCTATAGGGTGAAAAATACACACCAGAAGTAGCCAAAGTAGCAGCAGCCAGCAGCCAGCAGCCAGGTAATTCGTTTCCAGTTATAGCCCATTGATGGGCTCTTCTGTTGTTGTTACCGAGGAGTTCGTTGCTTGCTTGGTGGTAGCCCCGAAGAAAGAAAGCCCAAAAAAGTGAACGATTTTTGCACGTACAGACGGACGGCCCCCGGACGTTTCCTTCCTTCTGTTCCAACAACGGATCGTTCGTCTTTTTGGAGGAGAGACGAAAAAACACATAAAACTCATGCTGGCTACTGCTAAACATGGACGCTGGCAGCAGCAGGAACGAGACAACATAATTCGAGCGCCTCATATTAAGCTGGAGTTACGGCCCAAATTTAAAAAGTTATTGGATCATTAGTAGCTTAGCGAAAAAGAAAAAAAAAACAGAGGCACCCAATGGGAAAGAAAAGTTTTGTGTGTTCAAGCTCAGATAATTCGGAGAAGCGCCTTGCCTCGGATCGATCAGATCGGATCGGTTCGAAGCACACGGCGGGGCATTGTGGGGGCTCCACCGTTGAGGAAGGTTCGCGGGTTCCATTTTAATTTGGGGGGTTTCCTCTTTCTCTCTGAGACAAGAAAGATCGCCACCGAGCACACAGTGGAGGCGCAGCTGTGCCCAGCGAGGGGCCTTCCGAATGTTTATGAAGAGATTTTTGGCTATGATGATCGAGATTAGATAGTTGCTGGGCAGCATTTGACATGGTGCTGAACCCATTAGGCATGCAGCCATTCTATTTCAGCGGTTGGCAGTTGCTCTCATTGGGAAATTGGGGTTAATAAGGAGCGATGGCACTGCTGGCCTCGGCGATCTGCGGGTCCGTGTCCTTACCGTGGAGGGTAGCGGTTTGTAAATGGTGAAGTGTCATAGAGAATTGCTACCATAAACGACACGATTGATGTTAAAATAGAACATTCAATCGAATTCAGACTTGCAGTGTGCATTGGAAATAAGAATATTTGTTTTATTCGCAAACCGGAAGACAACTGCAAAGCTCTGTTCCTTTATTTTAAAGAGAATCAGCCTGATGTTGGTTCGTCTTTAGACTCTCAAAAGTGAATTGAACGAAAGTTTCGAAAAGAGTTAAACAATGGAAACATTTCTAGGACAACTCGACAATTTAAGAAACTCAATGATTACTTGATCTTACATTGTTGCTGTAGCTATAAAGAGTGTTCCGATCAAAATTTGGTCAAACAGTAATGTGTGTGAGTCGATCAAAGTTTTTATTAATAAGTCAAATTCTTTTTCCTTTTCAAGTTCTGTTAATACAGAATACAGGAGAAATATTTAGCTAAACTTCCATAAGTTTTTGTACAGTCTCCTTGTCCACTTTATTCGCCGCAGAGCGCCAGTTTGCCTTGAACCGTTTCTCGCTCACAACAGCTCTTTGAGTCTTCTTAAGGTTCCGCTTGACGATGGCCCAATATTGTTCGATTTGGCGGAGCTCTGGCCAGAGCTCGAAAAAAATTACACCCGTCTTGAACGATGAGTAAAAAAATATTTAGTAGGTACAATTTTCGCTCTCTTCATTTCGTTCTATCAGTCACGCAATATATTCGTGTTTACTTATTTTGTTATGCTCAGTCATTCCGTTGTCCTTGTGTTCAACACAACTTATTCACACCACAGCAAAGCACACGGCTATTCAAGCCTCAAGAGATTTTGGTTGCTTGACTGAATGTTCTTGTAACCAGTCATTCATTTTCGCGTTCGTGAGTGATTTTTTTTTTGCCACAGGATTTCAAGTATTCCCGAACATGGCTGAAGGCAAAGGAAGCCAAAAGACTAAATGTTCGAAATCGCTAGAGAGTTTGTGGGGCATTTGCTCGAGAAAAGGCATTTGTAGGATCGATTCGAGAAGTTTTAGTTTTTTCCACTTCATTGATTCTCCAAATGAATGACTGTTCTTTCGTCTTCACGGTAGAACGTTGAAATTGAATGAGTTGTTTGCACTTTCGTACATTCGATGCTTTCTGGAACGAATGAATGATCAAAGTAAAGCAACACAAAACAAGTTGACTCATCTTGCACAAGAGATTCATGAAGGCAAATTTGTGTTTACTTCATGTTCGCTAGGAACAGTGCGTGATGACTAATATTTTGACTCAGTTAGGGTGCAATTTGAGAATTGAATATGATATGTTTAAGCTCTGGCTCTGACGTGTTGCGAGGGTTCTTGTCCTTGGGAACCACTTGAACGTTGTTGGCAGCATACCACTCCATGGCCTTTTTTCCGTAATGGCAAGATGCCAAATCCAGCCAAAATAGAACGGAACAATTGTGTCGCTTCAGGGAAGGCAGTAGACGCTTTTGTAATCACTCGCTCAGATAAATTTCCTGGTTGACGGCTCCGGTCGCAATGTAAACGTTGCTCTTCAAGCCTCAAGTACAGATGACCTGCCACACCAGATATTTCTTCGCAAACTTTGACAGTTTAGTGTGCTTGAAAATATCTGCCACCTTTCCCCGTCCGGTTGCCGTATAAAATTCCTGTCCAGGAAGCTGTTTAAAGTCTGCGTTGACGTAAGCTTCATCGCCCAGTACCATGCAATCAAACTTCGTCAGCATCGTCGTGTGCAACTTTCGCGATCGTGCTTTGGCCGACGTGTTTTGTTTATCGTCGCGATTTAGAGTCACCACTTTCTTGTAAGTCGACAGTCCAGCTCGTTTTTCAGCTCTATCCACGGTTGAAGGCGCCAGGTCGGAGAGGTTGGGGTTCCACTCGAAACAGCGGGCAACTCTTTTTGTCGTCGATGTGGCTTCCGGCTTTCGATTTCCCCCCGATCCAGCTTTCCTGGCTGTCGACAAACGTTCACCGAACACTTCGAATACGTTGGTAACAGTTGATTTAGCCACATTCAACAATTTCACCAACTTGGCGTGAGAGTAGTTTGGATTTTCGCCATGCCCGTGCAAAATTTTGATGCGTTGCTTCTCTTCCTTCGACGACATTTTGATAACTGAAGTGCTAATCTCAAAATTACAATAGAGGCATGATGCTACACGTACACATCTTCAAAATGAGGGGTGTACAAAAAAATTTAATGCACCATGAAAGGAAATGCGTCGTTTGGTGAGCTTTGCGGAAGCATAGAATCCATCTAAAAACCTTCAAGAAGCAGAAGATGCCAACCCGGAGTGAAAAGCAGGCTGCAACCGGTACTGGATGACTGTCGGCAAATCGACGTGTTTTATCATGAATGATGAAGCATTTATACAACTATTAGACTTATACTTTTTGGGACACCCTATGAATTTTTCGAAGCTAAATTTCACCGAAGCTAAATTTCAATCGAAAAACTTTGTAAGGGTTACATTGAATCCTGGTGAGTGCGAGCTTTTTAGTGGAATACCTGTTATGAGTGGAATACCTGTTACCTGAACGGAAAAATAAGCAAGTCATTTCTAATCAATTCTAACTACCTTTATTGCTTATCTGGACATCTACGCGTATAACGTTTACAATGTGCTGACTTCTTTAGTGTCGTATACTAAGTCGAGCATTAAAGGGTGTACGGAATCAAATTGCGACACACACAAATATTCGACAACAAAAATAAAAAATTTGGCAAAATTTGCCCGTTCAACCAATCATCTTTCAAACTTTCAGGGAACAAAATAAAACATGTTTTGAATGTGTTTTCCCATGTTTGTTTTATTCAATTTCAATTCCATATCCAAATGCACGAACCTTCTTCTTAGCACTACTCATAAGGTCCTGTACAACATTTAGACCAATTTTTTTTTCATGGCGATCCACTTTTTTTTCTCTATTTTCCTCCGATTTCACATCCTTAGGATGCTTCCGAAGTGCCTGCTTTATGATGGCCCAGGACTTTTCAATTGGCCGCAGTTCCGGTTCGGGGGGTTGAGATGCTTCGGCATGAAATAAACTCCTTAGTCTTGAACCACTCCAAAACCTCTCTCGAGTAATGGCACGAGGCTAAATCCGGCCAGAAAATCGTAGGACCATCGTGTGACCCAGAAGAGAAAGTAGGAAGTAGTCCTGTCAGAAAAAGTAAGAAAGGTAGTTGGAATTGAATGGAAATTTTGAATGGAAATTACTAATCTTTCTTCTCATTTGCCCAAATCATTCTTCGCTCATCAGCCGGCGCACACCTTCCTCAGTCATGGTTTTGGCTAGCAGATTCCACCAATTCATCTTCATCTAACTAATATCACTGGTAACTGCTCTCTTCATCTTAAGTTTCCGCTTTATTATCGCCCAATACTTCTCTATTGGACGGAACTGAGGACAATTTGGTGGATTCAAATCTTTTGGGATGAACTGACCTCCATTTTAGTTAAACCATTGTAGCACTTCCTGGCTCGATCTGGCCAAAACGGCTCCAGAGATACGTACGTCAGGGGCCGCGAATTGAGGAGTTCTTCAGCCTCCGCCAGTGTTGTCAACAGTACTTCGTCCGTCAACGTTCGTCCGTCGTCGAGCACGTTCAACGCTGTCTTGAGCGAGCGAACCAACCGTTCAACCCATATGAAGTGCACTAGGTGGATTGAAATTCCACCTACGGTGAACACGTCTTCGGCATCGACTTCTACGTGCTTCATGACCATGTACCACAGTAGTTCACGCCGGTATGGCTGAATGGTGGCAAGTTCGGCGTAACTCGTGACCTTGGTAATGGAGCTGCTCTGGGATTTGTCGACTGGCATTTCCTCACCTTACACCACACGCAGGCATTCGCGGTCCGCTTCAGTTCATCTCGCAGATTCTAGATGTGAAAAGGTTGCCGGATTTCATGTTACCGGGGGTCTCCATGTTACCGTGCCCAACCTGTTGGTGATAGAATTCTAGCAACTTGTAAGTCACCGGATGCTTCTTCGGAAGAATGATCGGAAACCTTCTTCCTTCCATGCGCAGTACGTCTTCAGAGTCCAGGGATGGGCTCAAGCTGTATAGGCTGATGGTCCTTTCGATTTGGTGCCATCTATCGCAAGGGATTTTCCGGTTCTTCGCCAATACCTTGATTTCGTCGACGAAAGTCTTCGCTTGCGCTGATTTCCAGAGGTACGCTTCCGCTTTCTGATACTCCTTTCGTTTCAACGGCACCGTCTTCGCTGACCGACTTCCCTTCACGTACTTTTTGATTTTCTCGATTGTCGATACCGCCTCGATCTCCAAAACCTCTTCGCTTCCTTATGCAGTTCGAGATGAACCTGTACGTGTAGGCTACCGTTCGCACTAAAACCTTCCATTTAGAAAAACGCTGTGGATTCACGACTGACTCAGCCAGCGTTATGCCGTGGAAAAGAAGACACGCTCGTATTTCCTCGGACAGGTTCGGTGCGATGCAACCTTGCCTCGACCATTCCACTTCCGGCTGATAAAGGAACTCCGGAGCACGGATCCATGGACCATCAGAGCGAAGGTAGTGTTTTTTATCCCACTTCGTCATAGCATCGGCTAGGTTGTCTTTAGTTGGAACCCATCGTAAGGTTGAAGATTTCGCCGATCCGAAACGCAACGAACTCCTTGTAATGACGATGATCCGAATGGATCCATGACAGCACGGTCTTTGAATCGCTGAAAAGATGTACCGTTGCCCGACTTTCAATGAAAGCATCTTGACAACGGAATTCACTAGCATAGCTCACAACATTGCCGCTTGCAGCTCCAGGCGAGGTATTGATAGATGCTGCAGCGGTGCTACTTTCGACCTCGCCATCACGACCCGAGCAGGACCGAATAACTTGATAACTGGCTTCGGTATTTAGGAGCTCAGATTAAGAGGTAAAATACCTGAGGATAGTACCATACAATTGTTCCCACAATGTTATGCTAATATCAAATTGAGGTAAGACAATACCAAAATAGTACCTTTAAGGTATTCCCAGGTATCCACAATAACAAGTTTTGTTATTCGAGAGATATTTTGCTAGCAATTCTTAGGTATTTTGCTTAGGTATTTTACCTCTTAATCTGAGCTCTTTAATACCATGGCCAGTTATCAAGATCATAATTAGGTATTCATATGCTGTTGTCTATTGCTCGGGGAGAGAACACAAAGAGCTGCTCATCGTCTCGAATCGGAGGTACGCCGCAGCACAATATGCGTTTTCACTGGCATCGACGAACACGTGGAGTTGTAAACTGCTGTAGTCCACCCCACCGCTGTACGCACCATGAAAATAATAACGAGGAATACGTACTGCTTCGACTTCCGGAGGCATAAACACCATAGATTCCGCTTTTCAACACATTCTTTATTGATTTGCTGATCCCACTCGCATCCACTTCGCCGCAAGTTCTGGATCAGCAATTTGCCGTAGAACGTAAAAACGGACAGTACGCCCAACGGATCAAAAAAGCTCATGACACAGCTCATTACGATTCTCTTCGTTGACAGCTTCTCACCGGACAGGAACGGCGGTAGATCGTCCCTCAATTTGGTGGAAAACGAGAACTTGTCGGTTGCCGGATTCCACACAATCTCCAGAACACGGTCGGATCCAGACTCCTTATCTTCGCAGAAATGGACGCACTGATCTAGTTTCCGCTCACCCATGGACACGAAGAACTCTTCGGAGTTTGAAACCCGAAACCTTCTTGGAGTGTACATACCTGACCTCTTTCGCTCGCTTCACTGCTTCCTCGATGGTGTCGGCACTGTCAAAATAGTTGTCGATGTAGTGATTTTCCACGATCGCCTTCGTTGCTTCCGGACTGCGTTGCGTATTCTTTCGCGTGTAGATTCTTCACGTATTGCGCTGAAAATGGCGAGCAAGTAGCGCCGAATGTCGCTAACACCCAGTGTAGATCAGTATGGACATTTTTGTTTTAACGAAAAAGCTCCAGAGGCTGAAGCCGGAATCGACTACCATTTATCGTGGTTTGGAAAGTTTTGAACCTTGTATGAATGTTAACTAGCTCTTGCCTTGACCATTTGGACGTAACATTGCGAAACGCTGACCTCATCACCTATTGAAATGTTGTAATTCGGGTGAAATTACCCTTAACCTTTCTACCATAGTCGAGTATTAGTACACGACACTGAAGAAGTCTGCACATTGTAGACCACATCTAGCAAGATGATCTGTATTCACGAATCAGTTATCACCATTTCACAAATTTAAATAGCTGCTTTTTTTGACGTAGGACTTTGTCTTTGTTTTCACGTTGCGAGTACGAAATTTGGGGCGTTACGAAATATGCTTAGGTTTTGAACGTTAATAACTAAGTCATTTCACGATTGATTTTCGAAAGGTTTGCACCAATCGATCGGAACATTTTCTACGCTTCGATTTAAATATTTAAAACTATTAATTTCAAACATTCCACAATAGAAATTAACGCAAATATAAGGTGATATCTTATAATGCCGATTTTTCAGAGTAAATTTACAAAATGCACAGTACCTCTCTACCACAGACTTCAAATTTAAGTAGGGAACGTCCCATTTGCAGCACTGCACGATATATTATGGGGACATCTTAAGATTTGTTTCATTCGTTTGGCAGCCATGGAGCTGTGCAGAGCGACAATGGGCCAGTACTGCTCTGGTAGCTGGCGGTTGCAAGTACCCTGCAGGAGGGACACCAGCCAGAATGATGGCTCAGCGGCTGTTGCTAGCGAGTGGCGTGCTGGACACAAACTCACTTATTTTCGACAAGGCTTCTTGATTCAATCGATCACTGAAGCCTCTATTCTAATACAGGCAGTTAAAAATAATAATAATAACATTCATTATACATTGCTACGTAGTCCTACGTCAAATTTGCGTACAACCCCATTGGGCTTATAGTTTTGTTTCAATCTCGATGTCTATAAAGTTTGTTTGGGTTCCCAGCACTTTTGGCAATAGAATGTAAAATGTTCAAACAGTTGTAAGGACGTGGCCAAGTGTGCTGAGAGAAGCGGATCTACAACATTAAACGTTTTTTTAAGAAGCATTTAATGAAAGTAGATAGGATTGTCTAATAAATCTAACTGATAATTTACAATGTTTTTCATTGAATAAAAAGCTTAAGGGAAGACAAAAGATCTTACATCGGTTCATGATAATTGCGGCAGTAGCGCCAATAGACAGAGACAGTCTTTAAACATAGTTGTCTACAAACCACGTCCATTCAACAACAATTTTCCAAAACCAGACCACGGCTATTTGTCTACAAATTTGTAACCGCGATAAAAATCAAACGTTTCTCCCATTTAGATGTCTTTCCCATGATCACAAAACCGAAAAATACTAGTAAATCACAGGGCTGCCCGTTCCGCGGTTTGTTTTGTTTTTGTAAGGCTTTACAGCCTAAACACAAACAAAACCCTTTGTTTCTCATCATCACCTTCATCATCATCATCATCATCTTCTTCTTGGATCCCATGTTTTATGGTTTCACGTAATAAAAATCGGAACGCTCTATTAGTTTAGATTCGTGCGGTTGGTGTGGCTTGTTAATTTCTCTCTTCAGCCGTCCCCATTCTTCCGCTGGTCCGCCCGAATCTGCCATCCGGGCATCCCATGAAAAAAGAATAAAAATCAATTCGCTTGTGGTCCAAACACCACCGTCGATGTCGTCGTCGTCGTCGCCGTCGGTTGGGTCGAGATGCGAATGCACTTAAAAATAAATGCTTTAATTTCCATTCATCAACCGGTTTTTCTTTCTGTTTTTGGACACTCGCCGGACGGAACACCGGGGGTCTCCGAAATCTGTGTCACCTATCGGGCCGAGACCGGATCGAATGCGGAAAAATCGCATGACCCCTCGTCGCGCCATTGAATTCCTTCGGTTCGTTCTTCGCTTGATCTTCGCTTTATTACTCGTTTTTTTCCCGGGAGATTGGCCGCAAGAAGAAAGACTAGTGGGAGCAGCGGCTCAGCGGGTGGAGAGGGGGGTGCGCAGCAGTATTAAAGCTCAGCGATTCGTTCCCTCTGGTTCGCGAAGATTACGATCTTCATCTTCTGCCAGGTACTAGGACGGATGGGGGAATAGTTCGTGAAATATGTGGGCAACTAGTGTAACCCAAAATTTGGTGGTGGCTAATGGTTTAAGACGAAACATAACGAAACTTCTTGAGAACCATTTACACTTAAGCGCGGTGTGATCGTTGTCGTCGCAAAATCCACAGACACACGCAATATCTCTGACCATCTAGCGCGATTGTGCGAGGAACGAAAATCTGGTCAACGTGCTTTTGCAAAAAAAAAAAGCAAGAAACAAAAAGAATGAAAACCGCTGCACTCCCATCCGGGACGGGAGTCGAATTCTTCTCATCTTCGCTCGATCCGTGGAAGCTCTTGAAGCGATTGTACAACACTCATACACACATGTGTGGATAATCCAGAAGAGTGGATTTCGAGTAGCAGCAAGCAGAGAAAAAAAAACACAACTCGCACAGGAGATGACGCTTTTGCTGATCCCTGAAGAACTGGATTGTTCAAGATGTTCAGTTCTTTTTTTTTAGTTGTTTGAAAAGTGGATTTTTTTGCGTATTTGAGGTCATCATCAGTGGACTTAATGAATGCGATGGTCCATTCGACGCGAAAAAAGTTGTCTGACATGTGTCATTTTTACTTTTCCGAACTGAATTTAGTTCATTGATTTCAGTGCAGATTTCTACAACTCTCGAAGTGAGCGTTTGTCCAATGGGCGAAGTAAGGCGATACACAGAAAAAAAGCGTTCCCAAAAGTGAAAACGGACCATGAACTAGTTCACGTTTTCAAAATTGTTTTCCTTTAAACGTTATTTAGTTCATGATTACGTGTTTCAGTTCACGATGTATGTTTGCTTGTTCCCGAATTCATGACTGCAGTTCACGGATCTGGGCACGGAATTTTTTCCGTGTTGGCCGAAATGCCAAAGGCGAGTTTGACAATTTTCGTAAATGACGTCTACATGTCCAAGCTGAAACAGGATTAGACTAACTCAATCAACGCGTGTTCAATGAGTTATTCATTTTTAAAGAAACTTTTCCATATCCTAAATTTTTTTTTCGGCTAAATACAGAACTCTCGAATCATTCATGATAAGGGCCTAAAAGCTAATTATAAACAATAACTTTAAACGTAGATCCCTTCACGAATCACAAGACTGCTACGATATCCTACTATACCATATGATAGAGAAAACATTCCTCTATCAGATGCTGCTTTCGATTCGCAGGAGTGTTTTGAGATTCGACAGAAATCGACGTTAAAAGCCATTGTTTACATTTGGCTTTTAGGCCCTAATCACGCGCGAACTGCATAAACACGAACGAACATCTTCACTAGGTATGAGTTTAAGGATTGTAGATTGTACTTTGATTGTGAACTTTTCCATCTTCATTGGTGTGTTCTTCTGTGTTTACTTTACTCCAAATAATACTACATTTTTCACACTAAAATTGATGAATGTTTGTGATGTTTTTTAGAGCATGAGCATGAGCATGATTAACCGCCCGAGATTGCTACTCCGTTATTACCAGATCGGCTGTTATTACACAGATAACCAAAAATGATACTTGGGACTAGCATACATCCTCAATGTGTAAAATCTGGTGATCCCTAAGATAATTCCGGCGCCGGCCTCGCCCGATTGCAGGTCAAGAAGAAAATGGGTAGGAATATGTTGACGTGACACTCGCTTTGAAGGAAGCCGAGAACACCTCTGCACTTCCACGAGAAATCACTGGGCTGTTGGATCAAATGGTTGGGTTTGCAGCAGCATATTTAACTAGGATCCCGATTTATTCTCTGTACAGATATGCACATTAAAGTGATTCAAATTTTGGCACCAATTTAAACCTAAAGTAAGGATACTATTGGAGCCACTCACAAGTGTTGGTGGATTATTTCAATGGTATATAAGAATACATTAAAACATCGAGTTTGAGGACCGGCTTGAACCAACAGTAAGGATGCTGCTGGGACCACTTACAAGTGTTTGAATGTTTGTGATGTTTTATAGACATGAATAACATATAAAAACGTCGTTTTTTATCTCAAATGTACGAGATTTTCCTAAACAAAATTGCATCTTACGTAAACTGCTCTAGCTTTTCAACTTCTGTGTTTAATTTTTGAACTTCTGGGTTTACACAAGGGGTCATATATGACCCCATACGGAAAAGGGCTGTATAAAATCACAGACTGGATGCTAGTGTACACTGTCTTCGGCAAATTTGTTCTGCATAAATTCTCATATCTGGGAGAAATAAAAATAAAACTTATTAGTTTAAGGCCTAATTGGCAGCCAGGAACATACTGAATATGAAGAATTTCAGACAGAGAAAACAAATGCCTCATCAATAGTGTAAAGCTTTGTTTTAGAATATGGTTCATATGCATACGTATTATAAAATACTCGTTCATAAACGTTAAACATTTTTGTATCTTTCTGGTATGTTCTAAGTTATCCAAAATGTACTTGAGTTCAGAACTTCAGATCTACAGTTGTAACAGTAGCTGTTAGGACTATATAAGATTACGATATGTATTCAAACATTTTGAATAAATCTTTTGGAAGATCAACCGTCTTTATTTAATAAGTTTGCGATGTTCTATAGGTCATCCAAACGGTCTTCGATTTCAGAACTTCAGATCTACAGAAGCAACTTTAGCTTTTTGGGCTATACAAAGCTACGCCACGTATTCAACCATATTTAGTGAATATTTTCGAACGCAAAAAAAAACATTATGATACATACTGGGATGATCTATGTCATCCAAACTGTTCTTGAGTTCGGAACATAAGTTGTAACAAGAAGTTTTTGGAGTATGCAACTATATTTTCATTGAATTGTATGGAATGTCATCAACCGGAAGGTAATGCGACAATCTCGGGATATTCTAAGTCATCCAATCTGTCCTTGGGTTTCGAACATACGATCTACTATTGTGACAGTGGGTTTTTGGGTTATAAAAGGTGACGATGTGTATTCAAACATGTTCAATGAATCTTCTGGAAAGTCATGGTAAAAATACGTCTAAAACTATCCGTTGTTAACAACGTTCGCTACCAACGCAAACCTAGGTACAATATTGCACGACTGAAACAACCAGAAGTCATCACAGAATACGCGCAAAACCTGGAAGCTGCGTTGCCGGAAGAGGAGGTAGTCGATGATATGCCTTTTGAGGACTGTTGGAGCCATGCAAAAATGCCCTAACGGTGCACTGCAGGACAAATCTTGAACAAATACAATATTCAATGTTGTCTTATCATTAACTAATCCATCGTCCACCATCTTGAATACGCAGTCAAGTACTTCCATTAACCCTTAAAGGTGCAGGACGGACTTTTTTATTTTGAAAACGCTATACCTCAATGATGCCTTTACCTTTCCAATTGAAACTTTCACTAACATTGAGGGGAATGGTAGTTCTAAATTATGAATACATGTACTACCCTCCAACCCATCCCTCTTCATTTCGTGATTGAAACTAGGTGGCTTTAAGGGTATTTTTCATGATGATATTGAAATTGTTTTTGTTTGTAACTTGTTCATAATCGGTTTTATGGTTTAATAATAATTAAATTATGTTTTTACACAAATGATACATGAAAAGTATACAGATGAGTATCTACATATTTTTCGGGATGTTCTAGGTCGTCCAAACGCTCCTGGAATGTTGATAATTGACTATGTCGCTATGACATCTGAGCGCAGGGCCTACATACATGAAAAATATCCAAAAATGTTCAAAATGTGTGAAATTATTATCTGTCATTCAGCTCCATTCATATCAGTCGTTCAAGTCTCTTTCCAAATTGTCCTGGAGTTTATCTATTAGATCAACTATGACTGGGCTACTGTCATTAGCAACGCAGCATACCCAAGCAGACTCAAAGAAGCTATACAAAGTGATTATAATATATTTGCCTCCATATAATATATTCTAGGTTCTCCAAATTGTGCTGGCGTTTAGACATTTCGTTGCCGTTAGTTCAACCAAGACTAATGTAATGCCCCTAACATTGCCGCATGTCTTGGCTGATTTATAGTACCAGTGCGAATCGTTTCGACCCATTTTCATCTATATTTGTTGCTCTAGGTGCTCCAGGTCGTTGTGGAGTTCAAGTCATAAAATCTATTTAATCAACCACAGCTATAGTATAGTTCTTATGGAACAAGCATATTCAAACAGACTCACGGATGCTGATATCCTATGTTTTCCAAATCATACTGATCTACTAGATCAACCATATGACCCATTGGCGTTAGTAACGCAGAATACCCCCAACAGACTGGAAGAGACTATACGAATGGAATCTAGTTAATTTCCCTCCATATAAGATGTTCTAGGTTCTCCAAATTGTGCAGGAGAAACCAAAGTCTACGCTCCATACAAAATTTCAAAAAAATGTATGGATTAAAGTTTACGAGGGGGGATGAGATTTTCAAAAATGAGTCTGCGTGGCTTATGAACAGGCCCTTATCAGCTTTAACGTCTCCTAATTGGTCAGATAGAAATGAGAAATACTGATAATCCCCATCATTGCCGTCATGAGTTGTGTGAATATGCAGGAAAAAAATAATCTGCAAATAAGTTTCGATTGTAGTATTTCCCATTCATTGAGGCTTTTGAATTCGGAATATCATCGACTTTATTATGTCTTTAACTTTCTTTAGCTATCAATATGACCCGGCATGGATTTTCAAAATGCTATAACTTTCGAAACTACGCATCTAAGAGTTTGAATATCCTTTACTTTTCCAAAATCATATACAGTTACGTTTCTGCATCGAACCCAACTTTTTGGACATTTCTGAAGGGCTGTTAAAAAGAAAAGTTACGAATAAGGTGTTTCGCTTCATATTGACCCGGATTTCAAACTCACATAGCGGAAGGTTTATATGACCAAATTTTAAGTCTTTCCAGTCAAAATGCTTTTTGGACTCCCAATTTTTAGTTTCCGGTGGGTCTTGCCCTTTGAGACTCGATTGGCCACAAGGTATCTGTGCTCATCGGAACATGCTTCTCGACGGCTCAAACTTCATGATTTTTCCTGAGTAGTATACTTTAGCCTTGAAATGGACGAATGACCATAATGACCATTCCGGGACAGCAAGTTCAGAACAATTGAAGATTTTGCATCAAGAAGTTAACAGAACATGAATCTTCTTCGAAAAATTCGCCCAATTACTAGATTTCTCTTTAGCTTGAAAGTTTTTAGGAGTTGATAAAAATATTTTTTGTTCGTTTATGACTATCGAATATATCCGAGGCAATTTGCGATAAGGGCGAACATGCAAAATATAAACAAATTGTTTTTTTCAATGCAATGCATAATTATTACCACGCAGTAATGAGTTTTGAACTTTTTCTTTTCCTGATTGTGCTTTGATTTTATACAATTAACAAAGTTTTAGCAAAGGACACTGCGTTATTTTATTATCAAAACAATTGACTGTGCAATTTACGCCATATTGACTGTTGTCAAAGTGGAAGGCGTAATTTAGAGCCAAACATAAACTTGCCGTAAAGTAAAAGGCGACACTGACAAATAAACAAAATAACGGCGAAAAGTGAAAGGCGAAATCTACGAAAATGTCAAAAATAGGCGAATAGTATAAGGCGATACTTGTGGGGCTAGCATTGAAAATGTCGTAATCAATTATACTAGCATTGAAAGGCGAATATTAAAAATGAGCTCATTTCCATAAAAAACGAACGAATTTCCATAAGTATTATATATGAATCAGAAGCTAGCTTTGTTCTCTGTCTGTATGCTGGATTGTATTTGAATTTATACGGTAATTTGTTAATTACGATTTGAAAATCTACTTGCAATATTACAATTATCATTCCCCTTTTGTTTACATTCTGCATGTTTGTTCTAATCGTAAATTGCTCCGGATATATATATCAAGACAAACAAATGAAAAGAGCCTAACACTTAAATGTAAACAAATCGTTTTTAGTTCGTGACCATCTTTTACATCATAGTTAAATTTGAAAATATACCTAACTTTGTTGAAAAAATATTTCAAATTATAAAAAGGGCCTATCACAAGCACATGCATTAATTATGATTAGGCCTTCATTTCAAAAGGTCTTATGATTGACATGAACTGAACGGTTTTCATAGGGCCTTTTTAAATGTATGTTTTTTTCTCGTTTGATGCTCATTTCATTGACAGCAAGTATTAAACAGAAAAATTATCCGCTTTTCCAGATTCTGATGGGCCAAATCACGAATCTGATGACGATGAAGTTCTTTGTTCAACCAAACTTCATTAATGTTGGTCGATTGCATTAAAATTCTTCTTACGGTTTCAAGTTTCCCACGAAGATTTCTCATCTTAACTTAGCAACGGTTTTGTTATGTTCTGTTGATGAAAAAATAAACAGTGGCCTCAACACAAAATAATGTTATAACAAGCCTTATCTCAAAGAACTCCTATAATTTCTCGGTAAACAAAAGCCTCAGCAAGTTGGCGTCATTAAAACAAATTGACGTTTGAGAGGTATAACAAAAAGGGCCCATGATGTTTTCAATCTTGAATTGGGTGTTCTTTTTCCTTTTTAAGTTTTGTGGCATACAAAGATGTTAATATAATTTATTCTAACAATTCAATTGTCAACTTGATTAACGCTAGACATTGATTTATTTTTGAAATAGGATTTATCAATGTAACGTTCAATTTGATTATCGTTTTTGTCATTGTTTACATTTTGTAGTTAGGACCTTTTCAATTGTTGGTTTTAACATATGAAATTTAAAAAAAATAAAAATAAGCGTCTTTAATGCAGATAACTAAATCGAGGTTCCTTATCAACTATTTTCATTTTACAATAATCAGATTTCTTTCAACGCCATCCATATACCTACGTCTGCCGCAAACTTATGCATTCACTTCAGTTATAAACCAACGTTGAACCGTGCTTGATTCTCCCGACATGCTCGTTGGAAAATATTTTCTTTAGTGACGTTCATTTACTTCTTCACATAGATAGTCCAGATCTGAAGTTGATGATGTCTCGTAATTATTTTCACCATTCATATGCTTTTCCGACAGACACACACACGCGCACACTTTCAGTGTCACTGTAAACCGTATTTTCCCAAGTCTTGGCAGCTTCAATTTTTCACCGCACCCACAGTCACTTCATCGAGTTGATAATTATGTCACATCCTTGCGGGAATATATCACTACATATCCTGTCGTCTGTCATGAGGAAAACCATTTGCAACACCAACACATCTACACACACCGATGAACGTCGTCCGTGCTCACATTGTTTCTACGGTGAAATAACTATCCTTCTCACTGTGGCAGTGCTTTCTTTTTCGTCTCGCTGCTGGTGATTACCGTCAGGACGAATCTTCAGAATTCTTCAAGCCAACATTCTCCGCATCGCTCTTAGACAAGTCAGCAGCACTTGATTTCTCCACCCTCACACCCACCCACAACCACCGCAACCGTAAATCCTTACACTTTGGCCAGCTCACAGATTTCTAATTCCATTCTTAAGTCTTCTTCTTCTTTCTTCTTCACTTGGCGAGGTTGATCCTCTGCACACAAAATTTTCTGCAGATGAAAAGAGAAACTGTAAATCACTCGTCACTATACCTGAGTCCTTTTTTCCCAAGGACAAGAAAAATTTCTTACGCGAGACTACACAGTCGAAGTGAACTCTCAAAAATGAGATAAAAAGAAAACCGACCTCGTTTCCTTCCTTCCTTCCATTTCCCACGACCCAGGCGACGATGAAAGTGTCCCTTCTGTCTCGGTCCCGAAAAAAAAACTCAGAAATCCTCAACCCAGCCTAAACAAAATCCCTGCTGCAAATCCTGCCATCCACCGGTATTTTCCTTGTGGAAGCATAATCTTTTGTACTCCAGCGAAGGAAAGCAAAGAAAAAAATAAATCAGTGTACCAAAACACACTCACAGCTCTTTCTCGGCACCACACACAGTGACACCCGCGCGCTTCCAAAGACCTATAAATTCAAAGTTATCGAGCGATTGAACGAGACTGACTTCTTCAACGGACCATCGTCGTCGTCGGTTCGGTTTGGTCTGGTCGAAGAATCATCACAGGCACAGCTCGGACATCTTTTCCTTCCCAACCAGCCTTTCCTTTTCACCTTTTCCTCCCCCCTCCGAGACAAATGTATGCTGCTGACTGACAACGACTACATTTACTTACTACTGGTCGCGCTGCTGTTGCCTCTTCTCCTAGCTCACTACACCGCCGCCACCGCTCACATCATGTTGGGTCCGTCCGATGCTCAAATAATGCTCGAGTCTCCTCTCTCTATCTCTCTTTCTCTGACGTTCTCTGCGTTTGACTGTGTGTGCGGACGACGAGCAGAACACCTTTCCCTTCTTTTCCAACAACATAGCAGTGTTGTTGCTTGCGTGATTCGACATTCCCGAGTGTTTGAGTTCGGGTTGGATGTTGGATGGCTGGTGGTATCAAGAGCCTTTGCACTACCACGCATACACTTGCAGAAAGCTGCCTCCAATACGGGTACGAGAGGGAGGTATGTTCGGCAGGGATGCCAAATCTTATGGATTCGTTTAAAATCGTTAAGATTCTTGTCATTGTTTTGAGGCAGATACAGATTGATGTACTAGGTTGCCTGAAAAGTCCCTTTAATATCAAACACGAAAACATGTTTTTTTGCCAAATTCGGTTTTATGTCTCAACATACTCTTCTTTTTGGTCGGTACAGCGAGTCCAGCGATTTTCTATTTTTTTTATCCCATCCGAATAGTAATCCCTCGGAAGTCCTTCAAAATAGCCATCGGTTTCAGCTATGAGCTCATCATTTGAGTAATCTCTTCAGGTTCGGGAACAAATAGAAGTTACTGGGGACCAAGTCTGGCGAATACGGTGAATGGGGAACCAATTGATACCGAATTTCATTCAATTTTGCTTGAGCAATTGAGGATGAATGAGCAGGCGCTTTGTCGTGATGATAGAACACACTTTTTCTCTGCAAATGCCGCCGTTTTTTTCTGGACTTCATCCTTCAAACGATCCAATAACGCTGCATAGTATGCGCCTGCTATGGTTTCACCTTTTTCAAGATAGTCGCGGAATATTACACCTTGCGCATCCCAAAACACGGAGTCCATAACCTTTCCCACCGATTGTTGCGTTTTCTGGCGCTTCGGAGCACTTTCGCCTGGTGGAACCCACTGTTTTGCCAGCTGCGATGATTCCGGTGTGTAGTAATGGATCCAAGTTTAATCCATGGTTATGAATCGGCGCACAAACTCCTTCGGATTGCGTGTAAACTTGCTTAAATTTTCCTGAAAGGTTGTAACACGAATGCGCAGAGCTTCTTCATACCCGAAACGGAATGCATGATGTTGCTAACTCATTTCATTGAAATGCCTAAAGCCTTAGCTAGCTCTCTCAATTTCACTTTTCGATCCTCCAATACTATATCATGAACGTTCTCTGTAACCTCATTTGGGCGTCCAGAACGCGGTGCGTCAACGGTGCTCGTACGGCTACAACGAAAATCAGCAAACCACTTATGAATCGTTTGAATCGACAGAGCAGATTCTGGAAAATACTTATCCAGCTTGGCTTTGGTTGCGGCAGCCGTTTTCTTGAGAAGAAAATAGTATTTTATCAAAACTCAAAAATCGGATTTTTTTCATTTAAAAAAAATTTTCTGGTCGGTCTCTTCTCACTGATGATTCCAAAATGCTAAATTATTTCTTTTGAATCCATTTTGTTACAGAACACATTGATTGGCACTGTCAGTACTTGCTTTCTTGTCAGTTCAGATCTTCGGCCTTCCTTCGTAACTCAGCATATGGGTGCAAAACTGCAGTCGGGTCATCTTTGCCTGGATATAGACAAGAGTACACTGGAACACCAACCCAACAAGTATGTTGTAGGAAATCGGCGTGCTCAAATCGTTCAAAATCAGCATTCTAGTACCCAAGCGACTGCTTCTACATCAGCTGTGTTCATTTATCAACCGAATTTTTCACGTAACAGCGACCTCCTACCGGTCAATCAGAACGGAACCGAGAGTGCCCAGCCGTATACTGCTATTTTTTCTCAAACCAACAGTGTTATTAATACGTTATTTGATAATGCAAACAAAAATAACCCTGACATTAGCAGCTTAAGGCTAGTACTAGGTTGTTGAGCGTCGCTATATTTGGCCGGACTACTGACGTTGCACTAGCTTTTTATGTGTCACATCCACGACATTGCTAATGTTGCTTCTTCGCCGGTGAAGCTCGTTAAACTAGTTCCTCGGGGGAAAAGCTTGGAAGACCTCTCGCTCATCTCCTTCAAAGTCATCGTTGACATGGCTCTATCTAAGGTGGGCGGTGATCCCTCGATCTCAGAAGGTGTTACTGTTCGTGCGTTCGATAATAACCGAAACACGGTTCTGCTCCATCTCGCTCGGACCAGCCATGATGTCAACCAAGAACGTTCAACCAGCATGACAGCAACAAGATCATCAACTCTATTCAACATTGAGGTTATCACGGGACACAATCTAACAGGCACTATGGGCAGCCCTTATCCTTTCCGCGCAGTCGAGCAATCCATCATCTGTTCCAGTCCTAGTCGTCCCGGCTCAGTGTTCGAACTCGGAGACAGGGCTGTCCAGCATGTATTGTCAGGCAAGTACAATTTGAATCGGAACCGGCTCTAACTCACGACAGTACGGATTTCAGCAACTCATTCGGAAACAACGTTCGAAATCATCCAGTGCCATCGAAAAGCCGACGCAGTTACAGTCCTGTGACTACGGACGGAGGTTTTCACTCGGATCCACTCTCGAATGTGGTATCAATAGTTCCCGAATATTAGCTTGCATGCAGCGATGATTGCTACGATATTTATGCCTTCACAGAAAACTGGCTTAACAACACTTTGTCTGATTTGGATCATCTCTCAAATGTGAGCTAAAGACAGCATCGTCGCTGCCTCAACTATATGCGGTGTTTTGACCTGCTTGGTCAAATTCTAATCTCAAACACTTGAAACGACTGCAATGGACTGCCCTGAGGAAACATAGCAAATATCATACTCATTATACGAAGGCTAACTACGAGCTTGCCAATAACAACTACAAACGCTTCAACGACTGCTTGTATAGTGCTCATCAGTATCAGCTGCAGCGTCATCTCAAAGTGAATCCCAAGAATATCTGTCGACAGGTAAACGAGCAACGGGAAGAAACGGGATTGTCTTCTAATATGAAGGATGGCGTTTCAGATGCCAAATCAATCGAAGTTATCGCCGAACTATTTCGCACGCAATTTAGCAGTGTTTTCTCCAACGAAATTATTAACGAACAGGATATTGCAGCTGTCACGAGTGGCGTTCCTTGTAAGTCTCTATTTGGAACTTCATTTTCCGTCAACAGTGTCACAGTGGTTTCGGTCGAAAAGCTGCTTCAAACGTCTACTGGAACTAGTTCTGATGGCATTCCCTCATTAATAATGAGAGCCTAAATACTCATGCGACGCCTTCACCCAAAATTTTAAATTTGTCATTGTATTCAGGAGTTTTCCCTGACTGTTGACAGGAATCTTTCGTCTTCCCTGTTCACAAAAAAGGATGCAAACGAACTGTCACTAATTACCGCGGAATTGCTGCCCCTGGTGCGATCTCTAAATTCTTCGAACTAATTGTTCTGGAAAAGCTGACACAGGACTGCTTACATATAATTTCACATGATCAAGACGGATTTATACACCAGCGATCCACAACGACTAATCCAACTGCCTTTACTTCGATTATTATTCGTGAGATTGAACTTGGTCATCAACTAGACGCCATATACACCGATCTCTACGCTGTTCTTGATAAGGTGAACCATAAAATTGTCATTGCGAAGTACGACACAATGGACATCCACCTGATTGACACGTCTACGTCTGTGAAGATTGGCGACTATGTTTCATCACCTTTCCCCGTTACATCTGGAGTTTCTCAAGGCAGTTCTTGGGGCCATTCCATGTTCCTCTGTATATGAACGACGTGCACATAATCCTCAAATGCTTCAAGCTCTCACATGCGGATGACCTGAGCTCTACTTCGTAATAAAAGGCCATCATGACGCTCACTTTCTGCAACGTGAATTAGAAGCATACGACGATTGGTGCCGTTCAACAGGATGGCACTCAATGTGTCCAAGTACTCGGCCATATCGTTCGAGCGGAAACGGGTGATGCTTTTCAACGACTAAACCATAAAAGGGATTAAATTGAAGCATGAAACGACAGTTAAGGATTTGGAGGTCATGCTTGACTCGTAATTAACGTTCAAGGATCACATTGCTTATATTATTTCTAAGGCCTTTTCGCAGATATATATTTCGTTTTGCTAAAAGCTTCAAGTAAGTGTACTGCCTCAAGGCATTATATTGTTTCTTAGTTCACCCAATACTGGAACATTCATCCATCGTCTGGTCTCCATTCTACCAATACGCCACCCTGAGGATAGAAGCCGTCTAGCAAAGATTTATTACGTTTTGCTTTACGGCATCTTCGTTGGCACGACCCACGAAACATACCAAGCTACGAAAGCCGCTGCAAGCTTATCAACTTGGAGCTACTGGAAGCAAGGCGTAAAGTCGCTAAGGCGTGATTCATCGGCGACCTCCTGCAGAGGCACATCGATTGCTCCAAGCTACTTAGTCGTGTTGACATCAATACTCGATGTGGACTCCGTTTACATGCTTTCTTCAATAATCGGCGATCGAGGATTAACCATGGTGTACATGAACCCGTGTTGAACACGTGTCGCGTTTTTAATAGTTGCTACCACGTACTTGACTTAAACTCTTCCCGCGGACTAAATAAGTGCAGTTTTAAAAGATATTTATGTTGATTTACATTGTGACTCTCCTTTTATTTGGACAAATCTGTTGATTAATATTAAAATAAATAAATATCTATAAAAAATACCCAAAAGATATTTGAGTGACTGAGACGGGATATTAATCAGCTCAGGGCTAAAAATTTCTATAATCAAAGAATTTAAAAAAAAACCGCCAGAAAAAAGATCCTGGATTCCGACTTTTGGGTGAGTTAACGATATGCTTAAATATTTCAATACAATATACAATCTCTTTGCAGAGCCCATGAAGATTCATCGACTAGATTTACCATATAAACGGTAGAATCTGTTTGACTTAGACCCTGCTTCCGTTGATCAAGCTCTGATATTTCAAATTAGTGGAAGCTCACAGGAAAATCTGCCTGAATGTTCTTCTTATAAATGTAGTAAATTGGAGTGAAGTTTCAAAGTAAATCTGATAAATGACCATCGGAAAATCGGCAAGAGGAACAGGCTGAAGTTTATTTAGAGATCTTCAAGAGCTAACAAAAATAGGTTAATTAGGTCGAGAGACGAACCAGCCAGTTGAAAGTCTCTCAAATAAAGACAAACAAAAATACAAATATGTTAGTAAGCAGAAATCGATACTGAAGAAGTCTGTTAGTCACAGACGAATAGGCCTATCTATCAAAATATAAGCTTTTTCTGGTAAAATTTTTAAGTAATGTTTCGTGTTAACGTGCTACTTTGAAAAGATGTCACATTTTTTTTTTAAGTTAACAAGTGAAGAGCATTCACTTGAAGATCTCCAGTTGCGCAGTGCTCAGTACGATACGAATACGCGTATCTGTTAAATGATAAACACACAAGATCATAACGAAATTTGAAGGAATCCACTCAACAAACTCAATCATTTTGTGCTCAGCTTTCGTTAGGAAATTCTTGAAAAAAAACTCTTGTTCTGGATAGCCAATATATTATGATTTTAATATAAATCCCAATACAATATTCAATTTAAAAAAGAAACATCAAATCATTATAGATAATTCGAATGAACCATAATTCTCTTACTAATAATCCTATACCAGATGGAAACGAAATCATTTCTGGAGCAATTTGCGATAAGGGCGAACATGTAGAATGTAAACAAACGGGAAATGAACGGGAAATGAAGTAGAATTTCAAACAGTAATTTACAAATTAACGAATAAATTCAAATACAATTTAGCATACAGACAGAGAACAAAGCTAGCTTCTGATTCATATATAATACTGATGGAAATTCGTTCGTTATTCCTTGATATTTGCACATTTTTAGTATTAGGATATTTGATTTTGCTATTTTCAATGATTGCCCCACAAGAACTGGAAATAAAAGTATAGCCCTATACTATTCGCCTATGTTTGACATTTTCATAGATTTCGCCTTGCACTTTTCGCGGTTGTTTTGATTATTTATCAGTATCGCCTTTAACTTTTCGCCGCTGTTTTGATTTTTTGTCAGTATCGCCTTTTACTTTACGCCATGTTTATTTTTCGATTTAAATTACGCCTTTCTCTTTGTCAACAAATAATATGACGTTAATTGCAGAGTGAATAGTTTTGATTAAGAAATAGCTCTACGCCCTTTGCAAAAATAGTATTTAGAAATTAAAATTGAAGCACAATCAGGACTAAAAGGTCAAAACTCATGATTTAGATGTAATAATTACCCGCATAAACAACAACCATAAGAAGTGCCTAACCACCAATTCGGGGTATCATCCCAAGGATAAGAGGTATGGTCACACCATCTATAGTATCGTTCCTGAATGGTACATGTTTATTAGGGTATCTATTGCATTGAAAAAGCATTTTGTTTATATTTTGCATGTAAGCCCTAATCGCAAATTGCTCCGGATTTTGTCATTCAATAATTTTCGTTGCTTCAATGCAATTATTATGAATTATTCGTTGATTAAAATCACTTTAGCAATGCAATTACGCTCAAATCACAAATAACCGCTCGGTTTATAAAGGTGCATCAAAACTTGTAATGCAATCAACGACAAAACTGTCAACCCTGCCGTTCCTCCAGAAGCATAATTTTCACTTGCAGCATATCGCCGCTCTACTCTGCTTCTCATCCCTCTCCAAACATCCAAAACAACGAACCACAATACTGCCTGTATGTGTGCGTGAACTGAACTCCTTGCACTCACGATTCACCCAACTACCACCCCACCCGCCCGCACAGCATAACCCACAATCTTCTCCAGCACCCACATTTCCCATCGCTTACCATTAGCAGCATGCAATACACGCATACACTCAAACGCATTCCTTTCCCAATCCCAAGCTCAACAACAGCATGCGAGTGTGTTGGTGCCCACAGGAGCAAACTCCTCGCCGCGCTGAGGTGAGAGCACCAACAATCCCAACCGCACACAACTACCAACAACCCTGCAAGAAAATCAAAACCTACTTCACTATCCAACACTCCTGGGTTCTTCCGCCGCACACCCTCGCACCTGCTTCCTTTTGTTCACTGCTGCTCCGTTCAACGTTTTGATCGTTCGTTCACTCACATAAAAAAAAATCCAATTCACTCCACCGCAGAGCAAAATGATGAAGGGAAAAAATACTTCACTTTTTTTCCGAATGGATTTTCACGTTCAAAACCCGCGCGCACCCACGACACTGCTAGCGCAAACGACGGCCACGGTACGGAACGACGTTTTCCGCCACTTGTGGACCGGATTTCAGTCACTTTCCGGGGATAAATTGAGACTCACTAAACTTTTTCTTCCAACTTTTGACAACACAAGAACCGATCACTGGGAATCCGTGCACGACGACGAACAGCTCAGTACGCCATCTTCTTTCGTTCTGGAGCGGACGGAGTAAATCCTGCCGAATCAAGTCCGTCTGGACTCTGGAAAAAGGTAAACTCCAAAAAATGCAGAGAGCCGAGAGAGAGAGAGATGGTTCATCTCCGCTCTCTCTATCTGCTCACGGATGGGTAAAGCGAGGCTGTGTTGGCAGATATACGGTTGAATAGTGTCATCAACATTTTAATGTTCTTGTAAATTCAAATATGGATCATAGATGCAAAAAAATCTTAAATCAGATACACAACACCATTAAAAATCGATCATTTTTATGAAATAAAATTGATTTCCACTTACGTGGATTTTGAGCTGGATTCATTGTTTTATTATTAAATATATTTGGAATAAATTCATCGGGGTGGCAACCCTGAAGAGAGAATTTGTGCGGGAAAGGGTCTCGATTGTTGTGCCCGAAAACACTTGTGACCGAACAAACAAGCACTTGAGACGAAGGCAAGGGCCTGGCAAGAAGTCATTTTCCTGAAGCCAATATCTCTATCATTCAAACTTCAAAAGATTCATTGTTTGTTAACAACACTGGCGTTCGTACACGTAGTAACAAATGTCAGACGGGCCTTATTTATCTAAGGCCCGTGATATGTTGCATACTGTCAAACGCTAGTAAATTAGATAGGGTTGCCAGGCCCCTGGACGAAGGCAAGGATGAACAAAGTGAATATTTTCACTACAGTAAGAGTCTAGAAAATCGAACTATTAACCAGTCTGCTTCATTTCATGTTAAAATGCCTACAATATATATTTTGAAAACGAAAGGTTTATACAAATATATATATATATATATAAATATACTAGCTGAACCCGGTGCGAGCCTTGCAACGCATGCAACAAAATGAATGAAAAATTAATAGAACCTGCTCATTTATGTTGTTTTTGTGAATGCATCTGGTTAAAATATTTTCGTTTACTAATGTAATTTCTAAAAAAAACAAAGATTTATGTTTTTAATTAAACTTTTGGATCGGTAGTTTCTATAGGTCTTTCTTTCTGCGTAGAAGCATTTCATTGACAAAAAAATGTATCATCAAACGAAGCCGTATTCTGTCAGTTTGAATGTAATTTTCCCTTGCATAACCTTTGACCAACTTTTTGTGCATAATGTAGCACTGAAAGTAACTCAAGCATCCCACATTCTTGGCTAAGCAGGGGTCAAACTTCTATCAGTACATGCTTCTCACCCGAGAAATACACATTTTGAGTTTAAGTTGCATGGATAATTCTCATGTTTGGTTCCAATTTCTGTTTCGTTTGTTTGAGAGGCCACCCCCCCCCCCCCTCCCACTCCCACCAGAAAGATGAGGTCTCAAACCACCTTAGAAAAAAATCTTGTCTAAAGCTCCCCACATGCCAAATTTGGTTCCATTTGCTTGATTGGTTTTCGAGTGATGTGGCAATTTGTGTTTCATTGGTGTGGGAGCACCCCCTTCCAGATGAGGGAGGAGTCTCGAATCATCATAAGGACCTTCACCGACTCCAAAAATCCCAGCATAAAAAATCCGGACATACTGCATACAAATTTTCCGGCCATACTGCATACAAATTTGCATAGCAGTAAGCATTGTACTCATGTTTGTTTGAAATTTGTGTTTCATTTGTATGAGGACCCCCGCTTTTCAGAGAGAGGAGGGACTTCAAACTACAATAAAAACATTTCTTGCCTTCAAAAACTCGCCTATACCAAATTTGGTTCCATTTGCATGATTAGTTCTCGAGTTATGCAGAAATTTGTTTTTCATTTGCATGGAGCCCCCTTTTCTATAGGCGGGAGGGGTCTTGAACTATCATAGGTTACTTTTCCAAACCATAAACCCTTGCATACAAATTTCCATGGCAGTAGGGATAGTTCTCATGTTTGGTTGAAATTTGTGTTTCATTTGTATGGGAGCCCCCCTTTCCAGAGGGTGGTGGGGTCTCAAGAAACCATAGAAACACATCTTGTCTCCAAAAACTCCCACATGCTAAATTTGGTTTCCTTTGCTTGATTAGTTCTCGAGTTATGCAGAAATGTGTGTTTCATTTGTATTGGAGCCCCCCCCCCCTTCCAGATAAGGGAGGGGTTCCAGACTATCATAAGAACCTTCTACGACCCCAAAAAACCCTCCACGCAAAATTTCACGCCGATCGGTTCAGTAGTTTTCGATTCTATATGGTTCAGACAGACAGAAATTCATTGTTATACATATAATAGCTGCGTCCGGTGCGTGCGCTGCTACGCTTGCAGCTAAATGAAGGGAAATTTAATATAACTGGCATCTTTATGGTTTTTTTTTACCTTCAAAACCCCCCACATGCCAAATTTGATTCGATTTGCTTGTTTAGTTCTCGAGTGATGAAGTAATTTGTGTCTTATTTGTATGAGAGCCTCCCTTCCTGAGAGAGTCTTAAACAATTATATGAACCTTCTACAGCCCCAAAAACCACTTCATATAAATTTTCACGTTGGTCGGTTCAGAACTTTCCGAGTCTATAAGGGTCTGACAAACAAACAGACAGACAGAAATTCATTTTTATGCATATAGAAATCTAGCCTCCAAAAACCTCCATATGCTAAAAGTGGTTTGATTTACTTGATTAGTTCTCCAGTTATGCAGAAATTTGCTTTTTATTTGTATGCGAGCCCCCCCCCCCCCTTTCAAAATGGGGAGGGGTATTGAACTTCCATGGAAATATGTCTTGCCTTCAAAAACCTCAACTTGCCATATTTGGTTTCATTTGCTTCATTGGCTCTCGAGTTATGCTAAAAATTATGTTTCATTTTTATGGAAGCCTCTCCTTTCAGAAGGTGGAGGGGTCTCAAACCACCTTAGAAACATTTGTTTCCTTCAAAAACCTCCATTTGCCAAATTTGGTTCCATTTGCTTGATTTGTTCTTTAGTTATGCAAAAATTCGTGTTTCATATATATTAGAGACCCCTCTTTCAGTGAGCGGAGGAGTCTCAAACCACAATAGAAACATTTCTTGCCTTTGAAAAACTCCACACGCCAAGTTTGGTTCCATTAACTTGATAAGTTCTCGAGTTATTCAGAAATTTGTGTTTCATTTGTATGGAAGCCCCCCCCTTTGGCCCGTTCTAGATGGCAGAGGAGTCTCAAACCTCTATAGATACATTTCGTTCTTTCAAAAACCTTCAGATGTCAAATTTGGTTCCATATGCTTGATTAGTCCACGAGTTATGCATCAAAAATCTCTACATGCCAAATTTGGTTCCATTTGATTAGTTCTCGAGATATATAGAAACTTTTGTTTGATTTATATGACACCCCCCCCCCCTCCCAGAGAGAGAGGAGGGGTCTCATACTATCGTAGAAACAATCATTGCCTTTAAAATCCCCGCATGCCAAATTTGGTTCCATTTGCTTGATTAGTTCTTGAGATATGCAGAAAATTCTGTTTCATTTGTATGGGAGCCTCCCTTTTTAGAGAGGGGAGGGGTCTCTGACTGCCATATAAACATTTTTTGCCTCCAAAAACTTCCGTATGCTTAATTTGGGTTCCTTTGCTTGATCAGTTCTCGAGTTATGCAGAAATTTGTGCTTCGTTTGTATGGGAGCCCCCCCGTCCAGAGAAGGGAGGGGTCTCAAACTATCATAAGAACCTTCCCCGGTCCCAAAACCTTTTCCATACAAAATTTCACGCTGATCGGTTCAGTAGTTTTCGAGCCTATTAGGTTCAGACAGACAGACAGACAGACAGACAGACAGACAGAAATCCATTTTTATATATATAGATATATATATGTGTGTTATCACATGATGTATGTTCCTGCACGGGAAATGATTCACACATGTTAATTGGGTTGATTAGTGTTAGTAATTTGTTGGATGTTTTCTCTTCACAAACTTATAGTGTATGTTTTTGTAAGCATAATCCTACTGACTTTTTGCAGGGCCAGCTGAAAATCTCTAAAATAAAGACTAATCAATCAATTCTTTCAGGGCCACCACAGTTTCAGGAAAAGTGGAAATCTTCCAGCACAAAATAATTAAAGAGCTTGTATCAGGAAAGAGGTGGCATCGGCATGGCTTTTCTGAAGGATTTGACAGATAACCGCAATCAATGTCACCTCTTGTCTAGTACAGGTTCTTCAAAAATAACATCCATTACGCATTGCTACGTATTCCAACGTCACCTTTGCGTACAACCCCATTGGGCTATAATTTCTAGTTTATTTTTACTCTAAGCGATTGAATATGTGGAAAAAAAGGAAGTGTGCCATGGCCACGAACGGACGTGTTTTTTTCCTGTCATATTTTTTGCTCATTTACAACAAAGGGAAGGTCCCAAATTTCAAAATTAATTTTTATTTAGCTATTCAATTTAATCAATACAGTTCTAATGGCTATACGATCTATGCTGTGATTGAAAATGTTTTCAAGGGGAGAAAGCATCCACAAGAGTATAATGGCCCCGAAAAGCGCCGAATAATTTTGCTGCTTCGACTGATGTTCCACGGTGATGAAACCAGACATAGTAGTTTGCCCGAATTGAACGTGTCTTCTGCCTCTGAAAAGAGCCGTTTGTTTTTGGAAATTCCACCGTGCGCTGCTCTGGTCTGAAGCGAATCTACCGTGCTGCTGCTACACTAGCAAAGCTCGAGTGCTTGAATGCTGGTGCGGTGTTGACAAAGTCTGATCACAGCCATTCAAGCTTGAATCTCAGCGTGTGTAAAATTCCATAACCGTCATTTTAAAAACAATCGCCAAATAACAATAAGATGGCGCTACGGGGACTTCTCTCAATCGCCTGTCAAAAGCTTATTTTTATTTATGTTTTCTAGACGTTCATAAAGACTGTGTTATAGACGAAATACGCGTATCTTTCAAGATAAGCAAAGATACTTGGAATTAAATGGAAAATACTAATTTTTCTTCTGATTTCTAGTTAGTAAAATTCTTCTTTATTTTGCATTTTTTGTCTTATATAATAATTTACAACTTTTAAGTGTTTCAGCCTAATGGGCACTTCAGCTTTGTTTAGTGTGTTTTTATGTGATTTATGTGTTTTGTGTGTTTTATGTTTTTTAATTAATTTTCAGATCAGCCCTTGGGGCATTGTTAGTTAAATTTGTTAACCTACTTAACCTACAACTACAACTATAATTTGAAAAGCCTAAGGGTGGGGAACCAGATTCCGGATGATCTGATGATCCGATGTCAGGCACCGATTAATAGACTCACTAAAGCGATCATCGAGCATTTTTATCGCGGCCAGACGGTGGACCTCAGATATTCTTGTCCTCGGAGGGGTGTTCAGGATCATCCTGAGGAGCTTATTTTGAACACGCTGGAGCTTCAGGTGATGTGTTTTTGCGCAATTCTCCCAGATTGGCATGCCGTACTCGATGACTGGAAGTATGATTTGTTTGTAGACAGCAAGCTTGCTTTTCAGGGGTAATGTAGACCTTATGTTGATCAATGGGTACATTAGTTTCAACAGAACGTTACAATTTGTGACAGTTTTGTCAACCTGCTCCATGACAATAAGCTTGCTGTCTATGGTAACGCCAAGATAGACAGCTGATTTGGCCCATTCCACCGTTGTGTTGTTTAGGCTAATTTTACAATCCTCAAGCGGAACAAGTCTGGTAGAATTGGAGAGTGGGAAGAGGATGACCTGGGTCCTCGCCGCGTTGATACAGATCTTCCATTCGGTGAAGTATTCTGACAGAACATTCAGGCTTCGCTGCAGTTTCGCTGTAAGCGGGTTTCTTACCCTAATATTGTGCACGACTGCAGTATCATCGGTGAACAATGACAGAGATCCATTTTCAGGGAGCGGAGGTATATCCGAGGTGAATAGGTTGAACAGAAGTGGACCTAGTATACTTCACTGCGGAACACCGGTGGAGATCTGGGCATCGGAAACTGCACCAGGCAGCGAAACACGGAATGTCCTGTTCGACAAATAATTTTCAATTTTCTTCACCAGGAAGATGGGAAGATCGTTTTCTCAAACAGTTTTGATACTCCTGAGAGAAGGCTGATGGGCCTATAGCTCTTGCAACATGAAGCATTTTTCCCAGGTTTCTGGATGGAGATGACTTTGGCTGACGTCCAACTCGAGGGTAAGTAGCCAAGTCGGGAGCATTGTTTGAGCTCCAAGTTCAAAATGTTATCGAAACCTGGGGCCTTCATGCTCTTTGAGCATTTGAAATAAGTCAACAATTCGTCAGCTAAAATCTCCAACTTGAAGTCGTTGGGGCTTATATGGATGTTAGTAATAAGCGCGTTAACGGCAGCTTCGTGTGGACTGACGATGTTATGTTCGAAATTGTGGGAGCTGACAAAGTGTTGACTTATCTCAGCAGCCTTCTCTGCAGGAGTTATTAAGCGATCCTTAGAGTTATTATTGTCTTGTGGGATCAATAGTGGAATGGGCCTTGACTAAGTTTTTAAAATTTTTGTCAATTTCCAGAACGGCTTTGCACAATCTGAGAGAGAGCGGATCTTGCCGGCAAAATTGTTAATCTTAAGGTTCACCATTCTGGCCTTAATAATTTTCGTAACTCGATTACAGTTACTTTTTAGCGCTGGCAAACCAGTTCGCTGGTATTGCCTTCGAATGAAGTTGCGCATTCAGTCATGTACATGTTGCTCCCGAGCCTGGGAGATCGCTTGCTCGATGTTCTGAAGCTGCCGTTCGATGTCATCAACCGACTCAAGGTGCATGTTAAAGTCGATGTTGTCGTCAACGTGTAGTCGGAACCTCTCCCAACAGGCACGATGGTAGTTCCGTCTGGTGATTCGATGCCGGTTGACAAAGAAGCCAACTTCGACCACCACCGAATAGTTGTCCGCGCTGAGTTCCTGGTGTACGATCGGCTGGGTGATAGTGTTCCCCATGTTGGCGAGGAAGATGTCGATTGTCGAATGGACCCCGGATCTGCTCAACCGGGTGGGAGCATCCGGGTCTAGGACGGTGGGATGTCCCTCTTCCAGGTCTTCATGCAGAATTATTCCGTTCCGGTTCCGCCGGGTGTTCCCTCAGGTTTCGTGTTTCGCATTTAGGTCGCCCCTGCCTCCGAGTTAGCTTGCGAATGTCGTTCCGTAGGACCGTTGTTGTTCCATTAGCGGTGCTGGCTTGCTCGGGACAATAGGCTTGCTCGGGACAATGGCTTCGATTGACTGCAGCTGAAAACTCGGAAGCAGATGGTAGTTGATGTTGTAGCGCAGGGCGATCGCAACTCCTCCTCCATCCAGGGATACTTTTCATCCAGGGATGAAAACGCAGAGTTCCGGCTTGAGATGTGTCTCGGTGACGATGGCGATGTCGATGGCCTTCTTGTTAAGGAAGTCACCGAGCTCAACAGTTTCGTTCCGGACGGAACAAGCATTCCAATTGAGAATGTTGAGGGTGCGTATACGGACCTTACTTGAAAATGAACGTCATCGTCACGGATGTGGCGGCTTTTAGCTGTTCCTCCTTCGAGCGGCAGGAACGTAGTTGGCGATAGAGCTGTACTTCGACGGGTGATTGCGTGGAGGTACTGCAACTCGGAGTGCCCCAACCTGGAGAAGGAGTTAGGTTGGGGGCGGCAGCGGCTACGGCTGCCGCGAATCGATGATGAAAGAAGCTGACGGGCGGTTTCCATGGCGGTGATTTAATGGGATCGGCGGTAGGTTTGGCACTTGGTACTGGAGCGTCGGGAAGTTTTCCTCGCTCATAGGGAGTGGCATACAACATTGACCAGGCCGGGATTTGGTGGATGACTGCTTGCGGATCGCCAAAATTTTGCACGTTTTGGGCAGGCTCGATTGCTGCTCTTGTGATTTGCGCCGCAAATTGCGGACATCAGTGGGGTACCTTCTTCACAAGCCAGTTAATACCACGCTGCGTCCCGTCGTGCTGTCTCGGGTGATACCAGTCCCACTCGACGATAATGTTGAAAAGGGCCCGTATTTTCATCAGGTCCACCATCGTGACGGATCCCTTCTCAAGATGGACCAGATAGAGTTGGTCCCAGTAGTTTCCATGATGCTGGCACCTGATGGGAAACACCTTCTGAGGCTTCAGTGCCACCGCTTGCAGCTCGGCGAAGATTGCCTCCGGAGTGAGTTCCGGAAGGCCACACAGAATCACCTTCATTGGCTTGCTTTCTTATGCGTCGTGAGTGTAGCGCCGACAGAACGGTAATCAGCCTCCGTTGAGTACATGACTTTTATGCCTTTACTGTCCAGCTTGTACAGCGAATGAATTTGGATAGCTGCAAGCTCGGTCCTGAGTGCTTCTTTGACGTGGCGAAGAGTGTACCGGAAGCACGGCGAATTGATTGCTCGCTAGTAGACGAGCGTTAGGATCCACTGGACCGGCGTCATCATGGCACAGTCGCTTGGAGCTGTCCGGTTGCGGTAATGATTCGGGAGCGGATGTCACCGTTGGCGGGAAATTGCAGGAATATTTGTACACGTACTCAGTCACTCCGCATTCAGTAACCGGAGCACCATCGGCACAATTTATGTTTGGACGCAGATTCTGGGAGTTGATTCCTCACCAGCGGATGAACATATTCGACGATGAAGAGTTCCCGAATAAAAAAATCTCATAGATTTACATTTGAATGTATTGTAACCATCCAATAGAATCTATAGTATGTACAATTAATGTTATTGTTCACAACGATAGGATGACAATAGGAGTTATTGTTATCACAATAGAATCTAATGTAAACTGAGACATCGACAATAGAAAAGGGGAATTGTTATGTATCTTAATTATAGAAAAAATCATTATTTTCCGAACAAATTTGAACCAACTACTATTGATTATATTGTTTCACAATTGTTGAAAATCCAAGCATATGGAGTGAATTGTAGATCTATTGTAATGACAATATGCATTTTTCCTTTATATGATTCATGAACAATAAGATGCATGGTTAGAAATAGATTTTAATGTTATTTTATATTATTGTATTGTAATTGTATGGTTATTTTTATCCGGGTTGCTTGACCGGGACCGTGTTGCAAAGCACTATGGCAAAGAATACAAGAATAAGATAACTGGAGCAAAGGAACTGGCGGTAGATGCTGGAGATGAAATTCTAATGAAGAACATGACACGATAAAAACAAGCTATCGTCAAATTTTCTGTCGTCAACTGCCAGAATCATTCAATGCCACGGAGACAGTCTGACACTGGAGACGGAGAATAGAAAAATCTACAAACGGAATACATTTCATCTGAGACCTTCCGTTCGTACATCGGTTCAGAAGATGCAGGCTTCCTCGGAGGAGCGCGTGCCAGACGCAACTACCGGTTCTGGAAGAAACACGTTGAATATGAATTGGGAATATCTAGACCTCGTAGAGAGATAAATCCGTCGAAACATTTGAACGATTTGAACGCCTTAACTTACCAAGAATCACAACGGAAGTCATGTAGCAAAGTGTACCGTCTTCGTATGAATGGTAGCAGGAAAGATTTAAAGATTGTATTCGATGAAATTTGGACACACAAAATAGGTCACCAAAAATGTTCCTTGAGCCCGATTCTTTTCAGACTTTCTGGAAATAAAGTACTACTAAATGGTTAAGTGTTGACGTCATTTGTTTATTGAACCTCTTCTCCCAACCCAAATGCCCACACCTTTGCCTTGACCCCTTTCATCAAATTTTAGGCAATGATAGGTCTGACTTGCTTACTTACTTTTAACCACACTTTCTTTAGTTAATTTTCTATCAGTTTTGGAGTTTTAACGAGCTTTGCCTTCATGATTGCCCAAAATTTTTCAATTGGGCCAAGTTCCGGAGTGTTTGGAGGGTTGTCGTCTTTTGGTACAAAAACTACATTATTATCTTTGTACCAGTCTAAGACGGGCCGGGCATAGTGGCACGATGCCAAATCCGGCCAAAACAGTGTCGGGCCATAGTGAGATCTCAAGAAGGGCAGAAGTCGTTTTTGGAGGCATTCGTCCTTGTAGGTTTGTCCGTTGACGGTTCCAGAGGTGATGAACGGCTGACTAATTTTGCCACATCCGCAGATCGCTTGCCAGACAAGGAATTCTTTGGCGAATTTCAACAGTTTCTTCTTCTATACACTCTCCGGAACGGCCATCATAGAGGTGGCGACGTAGTGTTCCTGTCCTGGCATTTGTTTGGTGTCGGCTTTAATGTAGGTCTCATCGTCCATCACAATGCAGAACGGTTTTGTGAGCCATTCCCTGTTCAGTTTTCTTGCACGAGTTTTGGCCACCGAGTTCTGTTTATCGCTCCGGTTCGGTGACCTTGTACACATGTAATCCAGAACGTTTCATTGTTTTCTGCACAAAACAAACTGAAACTTTCGCCTTTTTCACAACATCCCTGATCGAAATGTTGGGATAACGCTTAAATTGGTTCAATACCATCCTGGCCTTCTCCGGATTTGATGTGCCACGTTTTTGCCACTACCATTTTTCCGCTTGGTTGTCTTACGGTCCTTGAACGTATTGATCCCATGAGATACGGTTGAATGTGCGATTCCGAGCTGTTTTCCGATTCATCGATGAGAAGCGTTTGGGTTTTCGAAGTGAGTGCCCAAAATTTGTTGGCGCACTATTTCTTCATTCGAAGCCATCACTGAAATCACTCGACCGATTTTCACGAAACTCATTACACAATTGACACAACTCAATGAAATACATTCAGTTAAAATTTCAATAATTTTTACCCACACGCTAAAAAGTTACGAACAATTGCGTGTGTCCAAATTTCATCGAATACAGTCTTTAGAAACAAAGGTGTACACAGGTGAAAGTCGTTTGCATACTTTTATTATTTGACGTATGTCAGATTTAAATGCCGAAAAACAATAAATATGTTACGGTACTAAACTAGTCGTTGTTGTTAAAAATCGAGAAAACTAAGAAATAAACAAAATCAAGAAAATAATCAGAAAAATTAGTGTTTTTATTCTATCATCACGAGAAAGGCACTTTATTTTAAATGTTGTATAACATTTGCTAACTAACCGTGCGGAAAAGTGCTCATTTTTTGGTTTTTGCAAGTTTTATTGCATTAGGTTAAATTTACCCACCATAAACTTTAGATACACATACTCAAGTTTGAGTACTATGGCATATACTCAAATTTGGCTTCCCGCACGGAACTCCAGAGTTGGTTGAAATGAACTTACTTTTGGGTACTGTTGCATGATAACATACGTCTGATTGTCTGTGGTCAGCACACGCATAGTTCCTAAAAATGCAAGCATTGCAACATTGAAGACTCGGTCAATTGGTATGCAGCAACCGTAAATTGTATCACACATGTCCGGACACCACAGCCGAAAACTTCCGTCGCATGTGGTTCAAATTACGATGCACCCTCCCGGCCCGGCACGAAATTATATGCGTAATTCATTTTTATGATTCCTCCATCCACAACACCATCCGAACATGCACGGCTTACAACAATGCTTGGGTTGGGTAGTTTTTTTTTTATTTTGGTCGTTGTCGAATTCGCCGAAATCAAATCGGGCGTCCCGCGCTCTTCCACCCGTCTAAAAATACAAGACAATCGATTCATTTCTCGTACCCAGAGGTGGTCGATTGATTTTCAAGTGTTGTCAATTTGTTGACGGGTGGCGGCGCGGTGAGATGTTAATGAAATTCAAAAATGTCGCTTTCGGCACTGTACTGTTTTCCTTCCACTCACTTGGCGGGGTAATTACAGTTGCCTCCAACTCCCACGCTCGCGCCAATTGAGATTCACCGTGGTTCAAACAAAGATTTTCGGCTTTGGTCCGCAGTCAGGATTGAAGCTTCGTCGTTGAAGGTTTTCGGATCGAAAGGATGATCGTCGGTGGACATTTCGGCACAATGATTCTCAGTTTCCTACTGTTCAGTTCCATTTGGGGTGCGATGCAAGAAGAGCGTCGGAAGGAAAGCAACAAGTACGATATCAGTTTCTACGACACGAAGACGAACCGAACGTTCGGTTATCCGGTGGTGAGCTTTGCAAAGCCCGGTGCTCCGGAAGATGCCGGCGATCGACCTCGGCAGGAAGTTTATGGCAACCAGTGCCAGTGCCAGGATTTGCAGTGTGGCTGCTGCATGGGGATGAAGATCAACCAGCTCGGTTTCAATCAACACAGTGAGTGCCTCAATCAACCATGTTTCATTTCAAATGATAAAACCTAACCATCCCGTAGTTTGCACAAACTTGGAATACGATCCGTACGAGTTTGCCATCAACGTGGACGTCCTGATGAATGATAGCAGCATTTTTAAGAATACCTTCTCAGCGAAGAATCCACCACCTCTCTGCCTACCGGTTCCGATCCCGTACATCCCCCTGAACGCCGACCTCTGCCTGAAGCTGTTCGATATCTACACTCCGAAACGCAACCTGCACGCATGCATGGACATCGAGGCACGCGTTTGGCGCTACCCGTTGCTAATTCTCCACTTCGATTGCATGCGAATGGGACAGGATGGCTTCACGCTACTCAAACCGGAGGACGGCGATGGCTTCGAGGTATTCTACCCGGAAACAAACACCGATCAAGCCTCCATCGATGTGTACGACGAGGTGGAAGACATCAAAAAGGGACAATCGAACCGAAAGCAATAAAGCACATATTCACAAAGCAATTATAATCAACACGCTAATTTCTCACATAAAACTCTAAGCCATCCAACAAAATTCTGCCAATTCACGCTGAATCCCATCACTTCTTCTTCTCATCCGGCTTGGTGTAGGTCATTCCGACGCCCACGATCAGCGCCACTACGGTGAAACCTTGCGCAAAGATTCGAGCCCTCATCATGTACTGGGACATCTGTCGGCGGCCCTGACGGAAACTCCACAGCCCATACCCGAGGGCACCGAGCGTCGCGGCGCAACCGATCGGTACCAGTGGGTTCTCCTTCACTTTCCGTTTCATCTTCTCGCGAGTCGTTTCCGCGTGGATGTCCGCATAGTCCTTCCGCATCTGAATCCACTCCAGCTCGGCTTGCTGCTGGGCCGTCGGTGCCGGCGCGTTGCTCATGGTGCTTCGAAGGATTCCTAAAAATAAACAGTCAATGGTTTATGACGTCGCATTGCCCGGCAGCTATTGTGAAATTCAAATTTCCAATTGCAAGCGCAATTAAATTTCCTACTCACCGGATTTCTACTAGAACGTAGATTGAATGATTTTGGGAGTAGTAATGCGATCCAACTGAGGTACCTGTATTATTTTTACCGAGTAAAATTAACAACTTCGCATTATATTATTTTTTCGCTGTCGGCTTTTGGATCGTCACAACACCTTTACATCACAACCAGCGGGAGGACGAATGCAAAAAAACAAAAACTTGCAATCGCGAACCCAAACGAGACCTCGAATGAGAGAGAAATGTCAAAACAAAACAAAGAGTGGAGAGAGCTTTTTGATCGCGAGTTTTTAATTTACGCCAACCCGGGAAGTCACAATAGCACACTAAAAGCCCACTACTCAAAGATAGATTATAATTTAAAATGTCTGTCCATCTAATTATAATAACTGACTCGAGAGATGACCACAATGGTGACGTTGCGGCTGTGTTTGGCAGAATTCGATAGTATTCACAATGTTTTGTTGTCGTATTTGTTCAACTTGAACGCAAAGAATCATGCGGATTAGTTCCTATACGAGCTGGGAATGAAATACTGCGGTATCACCATAGACTAACTCTAAGACCAGTAGGTCCCGAGCAAATGCGATTTTATTCTTGGCTCAGTCAGTACTAGCACATCGGTCCCAAGCTCAATAATGCGCCCCTCATAATGCACTCACGCGAACACGCTCTCAAATATTCTGTCAAAATATCACAGCAAATCAAAACAAAGGCGCAAATATGTATAACAAGGTGCTTGCTTCAAGGTATAATTCGTACAAAGGGGTTCTACAACAGTGAACCAATTTCAAATCGCTACTTGCATATTGATTGTTGTTCATACTGAGAGAACGGTTTTTTGAACATTTGCTGATTTCTGTAATTATTACCGATTTTTCTATAATAAAATACAGGTTTCGGTAATACCTATCACCGAAAAACCTCGATTTCAGAAAAAAAAACTCGGTTCTTTTACTAAAGGGCGAACACGAAATTATTGCGACACTGAAAATGTCATGCCAATTTTCTTATAATGTTTAGAATCAAACCAAAATTTTAGGGTAGTTTTATACATATATTGACTTCGAAAATCAAAAGAAAAATTAATCGATGGAGCTTTGAGTGTAAAATTGAACGCATTTTCGCTTGATGCCCTCCATCAAAGTCTTCCAAAGTAACAATTAAAGTTTTATTAATTCCTACAAGGGTATTATAAAACAACATTCATAAAACCCTGGTCAAGGCATATTTGTCTTGATTGCTTCCCCCAAAACCTCATAAAGACAAAAATTTGCCTAGTTGGCCCACCCTGGCAGAGGTTCTGGGTATATTTTAGAGGCAGTTCTAGATCGGATTAAGACAAAAAGATTTTATTATAACCGAATTAAAAACCACTTGAAAACCAAAGGTAAACTGCGATAAAAGCAGTATGACATTTAAAAAAACCTGTTTCGTGCCACTTCCTCTAGATGGTTGCCAAAACCACTCAAAACAGTTTTATTCATATTTTAATTGTAAACATAAATTTGATTCAGTCTCAATAAATTCATTTCGGCAAAAAAAAACTTATGATTGAAGAAAAAAATTACCCATGGCAAATAAAACGTCAGTATTTTCAAAGTGAAATATTTATCTCAGCTTGATATATTATAATTTCTTTCAAGTCTCAACCTATAGTGCCCAAATTTTAAGTGCCACATAAAATTCATTGTTTAAAGTGCCTCAAAAGTGCTGAAAAATAAGTGCGCCTGCAAAATACGTTGTTATTTCTAATTAGTTTTTATTTGGCATAAGTGTAATTCTTCGTTGAAGTTAAATTATTTGCTCTATCACTATTATTTAATACAATTATTATCCAACATTAACTGCCGTATAACAATAAACCGTGTCAAATTAAATCTATCATAATATGTGGAAATTATAAACCTGCACAAAGATTGGAATAAAAATGGCCGCGGCATTAACATTAATTTTTCATGAGCCATTATGAAAATGCTGTTTTGATTTCATGAAAGTACCTATAAATAAATTTTGTTTTGATATGGCATTCATGAAAATAATGTTGAGGCTGCCCAAGTAACACACCTTGTTATGTAATGATCAAAAATCCATCTTTAAGACATGATCTCATGTATTTTTCTAGTACACATAACTTAGATTTGGTATCTTATATGACCAAAACAGCGCAATAAATCGATCTATTTGAAACATCTTTAAGGTCACACAAGAAGTTTTTAGATACAGATTTAGGACTAATAATACGTTTTTAAGATGTATTGAATAACATGCTTTGGACATGATAATGTGTGTCTTGTTAGTTTCTAGCATCATAATAACAAATAGGTTATAATCAAGTGTTTTCAAAGTGAAAACAATTGCAGAAATACTTGCACATGACATGCTTGTTTGTGAAATGTCAAACGAACAGAAGTCAACAAAGATTGTTATGATTGAGAAAAATATGTTTGCTTATGAGGCGAATATTCACAACTCATAGTAAAAAAATGACAATTGTTTTTGACCAAATCAATTATTTAATAAATATCAGAAATCTAAAGATTGTTAATGCTCAGAACGCTAAACAAAATATCATATGCGAGGTCACTTTTATGGTGCAACTTTTGGTTTTACTCCTGCAAAATTTATGCGCCGTTCTAAAGATTAAAAAAACAACTGAAAATTCTCTTATATTTTGCCAGTTTGCAGCATCTTTGTTGAAATCATTAAAAATCGTCATGGTGGATTAGACACATGGTCTACACTGTCGATTAAAATTATTTTTCAAACTTAAAAAAATGTCTAGATTATCGATCAATTTTCTTTATTACTTATAATGTATCATCTCAATCATCGACAAAAAATGTATCTTTCGAAATTTTTAGTGACAATTGTAATCAAAATTTCAACCGGCACTGTAATTTTGTTCATTGCTATGACATGAAGTTGAAATTGAGTCCAAAATACATCTTTAGAGCAGTCTAATAACATTCTCGTAATGGTCCATTGCAATTTATTTGAGTTAGTTATTATAACATCATAATAACCATATAATGGCATCTTCTTAGTGAAATGTCATTTGGCTCCATTAATTTAAGAGAAAATGACATTTCTTGTCATCCGTCACAATGATTCAACTGCTGATGGGGATTGTTATTGCACGCTATAGTTCCGAAAAATATGTTTATTTTTTTCTTGTAGTTAGACCAATTCTGTATCCGCTTCTTAACAAGATATCTTGCAAATGGTGGTTTAAGTCTGCTTTTTAATCGTTAGGGAAAATTTCTAAATAGTAATGGAAATTCATAAACATATTCATCATATTTATAACAAACATAACTGTCAAATTCGATCTGTGTCTACATCTGCTAGTTTAACACTTGTTGGATTGAATTGTTGTGTTCATGAATTTCTGCATTTAGTTTTACTTTTCAATAACTTGATCATAACCTATTGGTTTTTGTGATGCTATAAAGTACCAAGATAAGACATCGTCTTGTCAAAAGCACGCTATGCAGTGCATCTTTAAAACTTCTTACGCTACCTAAAAGATGTTATAAAAAAATCGGTTAATTGCGCTGTTTTGGTCATATATGAGTCGAAAATAAAGTCATATGTTCTAAAAAAATACATGAGTGATATGATAGGCCAATGTTTTGCAATAACATCCTCTCAGCTTTTTCATGACAAAAGATGTTTTTCATTTCATTTTTAATACTCCTGTATAACATAATTTCAAGATAACTGACCAAAAAGATGTTTTTGGTGTTACTTGGGTAGAAGAACAAACATTTAAATGTTTCTTAGTATAGGTAGTATGTTTCTTAGTTGGTAGTGGCGCGCATAGTCAATTCTCTTGCGTTTGACGTTTACACACTACCGCCATCTGTACAGTGTAGCACATCACAGTGTACTCAACAGATGGCGGTAGTGTTTTCGCGACGATGTTTTACAGTGAAAAACGTTCAATGTGTTATGTCTGTTTGTCTGTGCTTGTACTGTACCCAAACCGAAACGAAATCATCTCATAGGATCCCAAGAGGGCCAGAAGATTCCTTAAGAGATAATAAAAAATTCCAGAAAATATTGTGGCAAACGATTTAAAATCCTTGGAAAGATTCTGCAGAATCCTATGAACAATTCTACAGAATTATTGGAAATATTTAGCATTTAGCTTCCAGTCCGACCGAGGAATTTTTCGGGTTGGAAAATTTCTCGACTTCCTTTGCCTAGAGCTTCTTGTTTTTTTCTGAATCATTCCTGGACGGTAAACTAAATTGGAAGTGGTCCATTAACCGGTGTATAGTCATGCCGGTGTACGGTCATGCCGGTGAAAGAGGAAATTTTTTAGAACTGGTCTTAGAGCTTTCCGGTTTTTTTTTCTAAATCATTCCTAGATGGTAAACTAGATTGGAGGTGGACCGTTGACCAGTGTATGTTCCAAGCAACCCGGTAACAACTTGACAGCTCCAGAGTAAAGTCAATGTATCCCGATAATTTTGGTTCACTGGTTCTGTCAAATCAAATGAAACCTAGAACAAATTATCAATTGAACGTATTTCGTACATCGACTGTTATTTTCAAAGCTGTGGTGCACATATTCGTACTTGATGAATATAATGCTGACGATATGTTGTTGCTTTTCCTTAATGTTAAATGGTATTTGTAGAGTATGGTAGCCAGCACTGTTGTGTTTCAATCTGTACTAAAGAATCCCTCAAAAGATTAATAATAGCGCTGTAATAAATGAAAGAGAGCGAGAGAGGAGAGAGCCTCTCATTGTTAGATTCGCCCTTTTGAAAAAAAATCCTAGATTTGTTTCTCTATATGTGCCGAATTCTGTAAAATTAAATTCAGGAAAATTTCAATGAAAAAAAAGCAAAAGGAAAATTTAATGATGTCAAAATAAGTCATGGTGTCTGTTTTTCGGCTATTTTACTTCAATCGTAATAAGTTCAGAACACAAATTCTCAAACCGACCTTAACGGAAATATTCTAAGTCCACGTAAACAATCTCCCTGAACTGTCAAAACTACATTGATGACGCCATCGTGCAATGATCTATACTTTTAAATATGAGACACTCTGTAACCTTCAGCACAATGGAAGGCCAGCGTAACAATATCTCTCGTTTCTCTTGCAATCACACATGATGGATAGGATTTTTTTTTCATCCCTGTGTGCTTGAAACAGGAAGTAAAAAGTTTAAACTTCATCAAAAACAACAATGAATTATCGGCTTCGTAAAGGTAACGCAATTGAACCTAATAAACACATGAACTAGCTAAAAGAACATCAAGTTTTATGCTTGGTGCTGCGAGACGTGTAGCGTGTAAATAAAAATAACCTCTCTTCATTATTTTTTATACCCCTTCTCTCTTCATTTCATTCTTTCTCTCTCTCTCTCTCTCTCTCTCTCTCTTTCTTTGTCTTCCTTTGAAGTTCCGAGAAGATTCGTCCGAAAGCTTCCCTCGGAACTTCCAAGTTCCAAGATGTCCCGAGGACTTCAGAGAACTTCCGATAAGTTCCGAAAACCTCCACGAAGTTCCTAGAAGTTCCAAGAACTTCCGTGAAGTTCCAAAAAGTTCCTGGAAATTCTGAGAAGTTCCGAGCAAATACGATAATTTCAGAGAGCTTCCGAGAACTTATGAGAACTTTCGAAAAGTTCCAAGACTTCCAAGTACTTCTGAGAACTTGAGAGTATTTCAGAGAAGAATCCGAGATCTTCCAAGATGCTCCGAGAAAATCCGAGAAGTAACGAGAAGTTCAAAGAAGGTCCGAAATCATCCGAGGAATTTTGGTATGTTCCGAGAACTTTTGTAAAGTACCAAGAACTACCGAGAATTTTTGAGAATTCCCCAGAACTTCCGAGAAGTTCAAAGAAGTTTCGAAATCTTCTTAGAAGTTTTGACAACTTCCTAGAAGTTCCAATAAATTCTGAGAAATTCTGAGAACTTCAAGCTTCCTAGAAGTACCGAGAGTTTCCGAGAAGCTCCAAGAACATTTAAAAAGTTCCAGGAATATCCAAAGAGAACCAAAAAATTTTGAGAACTTTCAAGAAGTTACAAGAATTACCGAAAATTTCCCAGAATTTCTGAGAAATTCCAAGAACTTCCGAGAAATATGAAAAGTTCTGAGAACTTCTGAGAAGTTCCGAGAAATTGCGAGGAGTTTCTCTAAAATTTTAGAAAGTTCTTGTAACTTCTAGGAAGATTTCGGAACTTCTTTGAATTTTCGGAAGTTCTCGGAAAATCTGAGAGTTTCTTGGAAGTCCTTGGAAGTTCTCAGAACTTCTTGGAAATTCTCTGGAGATTTCAGAAGTTTAAGGAAGTTCTTGGAAGCTCTTGGAACTTCTAGGAAGAATGTGAAATTTCTCTGAATTTCTAGGAAGCTTTCTGGAGTTATCGGCAGTTCTCAGAAGTTCTCGCAATCTTCTCAGAAATTCTAGGAAGTTTTCGGAAGTTCTCGGAAGAGCTCCGAACTTTTCTGAACATTTCGGAACTTCGCGGAAGTTCTCGGAACGTTTCGGAAGTTCTAGAACTTCTCAGAAGTTCTCGGAAGTTTGAGGATCTTCTAGGACGATTTTGGAACTTCTAGGGAAATTTCGGAAATTCTCGGAAGCTCTCAGAACTTCTATGAACTCCTCTGTAGATTTTGGAACATCTCTGAACTTCTCGGAAGATCCCTAAAGTTCTTGGTACTTCTCGAATTTTCTCGAAAGTCTTCTCGGAAGTTCTCTGAAGTTCTCCATAGTTCTCTATAGAATCTAGATCTAGTTGACCACCCTTGAATGATTAAGAAAAAAAATCAGGAAGCTCTGGAACGAGTTTTGAAAAGTGTCCTCTTTTAGTTGACCTCTCAGGAAATGATTAAGAAAAAATCGGGAAGCTCTAGGATCAATTTTGAATATGGTCCTCTTTTACGGTCATTCCGGATCTTCCGGAGGGCCATCCCGTTGCCATCTTGGACCTTACAAAGATCAACGGACCATTTTCAATTTAGTTGACCTCCCAGGAATGATTAAGTAAAGACCGGGAGGTTCTAGGACCAGTTTTGAAAATTGTCCCCTTTAGGGGTTATTCCGGATTTTCCGGAGGGCCACCTAGTGGCCTGCCAGAACCGTAACTTTGTTCCACGTTGTAGCGATATATATACCCAACAATTTTACTGAAGACACCAGGGCGTTATCTTCTAAAGTGGCCCCAGAATCTGAGTTGTTCCGCAATTGGTTAAATCTCATATGTTACGTGTATTCGTTAATGCCGGATCGACCGCGCTATAGGATTCTTCGGAACCCGTGCTATAGGAATCCAGTGTTATCGAATCCGTGCTAGAAGAATCTGGACTCTATGACTCTCGGTCCTCCGGATCAAGAGGATCAAAAGTCAATTTTCAAAAGACCATTCTTTAACCCCTTGACCCATTCAAGAACCCTACCCTTTACCCTTTATGTACTTCCTGTGTGGGGCATAAGTTTTGGATTAATATTTTAAGAGTTTTTTCGGCCGGTTTTCATATCAAATGAGTGAAGATAGTGTTTATATTTTTATTTTCTATAGCAGTTCTTATCAAGTAAGCAATGAATCTCTGATGGAATCTCTAATTCTTTGTGCTCTTCTCTCCAAGCCATGATCATCACTTACTTCACCTCTTACAGATAGTGGATCTTCTGGTAGTGTTAGATTTTTGAAATTGTAATGGATATTATAAGCTATGCATATGTTTTGTAAAGCACAGCACACGTTAATAATTGATGCTGTCTTGTCGGGGCTGTAACGAAGTTTGCGATCGGACGAAAGACATCGCCAACGTGCTTTCAAAACACCAATACTCCTTTCAACAGAACACCTGGCTGAAGAATGTATGGTATTGAAAGTTTCTTCTCCTGAGCCATCATTGGCAACTCGATATGGCGTTAACAACCATGGTGCTAACCCATATCCACTGTCACCTGAAACTAAAATATTGTAAATAAAACTTACATTATAGTAAATCAGTTGAAAAAAAATACCTAATAATCTTCATTCTCCATTCTGGAAGTTTTCCTCGAAAAAATCTCGTTCATCACTCATGTTCCACACAAATGAGTCATGAGCAGCACCACCGTAGCAGGGGTTTATCGCCAGGATACGATATTTATGATCGGTTATCTAATTGAAAAGCAAAACAAGTGAATTGACGTAAATGTGAGAGTAAATGCTATATAATACTACTTACTATCATAGCGTTGATGCTGTGAAATCCTTTCCGGTTAAAATACATGTGCTCATCCTGCGTTGGTCTCAAGATGGGTATATGTGTACCATCAATACATCCCACTACACCTGGTATTTTGAATTTGTCAAAGAAATGTTTTTTTGCCTCTCTGAACGATGGTGGATCTAATTTTATCCACTTTTCACATAGCGTCCTTTCCAACAAAGGTATCACTTCATTGAAGACCAATGATACTGTTGGTTGGGCCATTCCAAGTAAAAAGCTACCCCCTACATTCTCTTGGTACGACCCACTGGCTAGGAGATTCAAAGTGGCCGCCAGTTTCAAGGCTGCAGGAATAGCAGTGCTTCTGGAAGTTGGTGGGAACAACGTTGTATCCAGTAGAAATTTAAACGCTTCCCGGCTTAGCCTGAAGTACTGCCGGAACCTTAAATAGTAGAACAATAATTACTACTCACATCAAAAACATCATTGAGATCAACTTACTCATTTTCACTCAGGGATAAAGGGTCACTTAGCGTGCGTCTCTGCGAAATGAGAGTATTTTCTTCGTCACTATCGCTATCGTCAAAGAACATTTCTGTAACGTTTTCTTTTTAATCCATTTGAATAATTAACCAGAAAACTACTTCCACTTTCACCGTCAGTATAGCGAAGCACTTTTATTTTGTTTGTAAACATGTAAATTTGACACTTCTCTTCGAGATGACCTAGTACATATTTTACTCGAAATCTAGTACGTTAAAATTATGAAGTCGAAAAAAATACACAATACCAAACGTAACTCGATTCGAGTTTGAATTTTCTCGAATCGAGTTACTCGAACCGAGATGCGTAATGCCACCCCTGATTACAAGTGTTGATATGTACTAGAGGGCAATTCAAGCAAAACAATGCATTAGGTCCTAAGTAACATTGAGAGACTCTCTTTGTCGACTTTCTCTTTGCGTTCCTACGGCTTTGTAAAAACATGTTCAACTATTTTGAATATACAGTACGGTAGTATAAAGTGTGATAAGGGATCCAATACGTTGAAAACATTAGCAAATCGTTTAATAGACAAGCTATTAATCAAAAAGAAAGTCGACGAAGAGAATCTCTCAATGTTACTTAGGACCTAATGCATTGTTTTGCTTGAATTTACTAGGCCCATAACCTCAACAAAAATTTTGGGAAGCGATGAAATAACTGAGTTATTGAAGTTCAAAATCTAAACATATTTCGTGACACACCAACTTTTCGCACTAGCAACATGTACCCCAGTATTAAAAACACCACCGTAGTCCTCCATCAAAAATACGTATAAAATACGCATGATTTGAAATAATTAACTGCTCCTCTGTTGATACCTTCACAAACTTAAAAATAATTAGTTGTTTACCCATTAATGGTAACTCAAATGTTGCAGTGTTAAGCTTGTAGTACACTGTTTGTCCAATAGCCAAATATTTGTCATTGGCAGATAGGCATCTGACAAACATGTATGATATCTGTCAGCTAGCTCATGTGGATTTTGTGGATATTTAAACTTACACCCACCCAAAGTAAGCTTTCAGAAAACTAATTTAAATCTGACACTCTTCTGACGTTTCTCTTCTGGGTATCGTCTTTCACGAAAAAGACTATACTACACACCCACACAGTCAAGAAGCAACACCAAAAATATAAATCCGATAAAATTCATTGCCTACCCCCCCTCGGCAGATAGAACAGTAAAGATATACTGCTCGTTCTCGCTTTGCCCTATTAGGTCCGGTTCGTTCGCCACCGCCGCGTCGCCGTCGTCGTCTGTTTAGTGTAAAATGCGTAGTAGTCTCGGTGGTGTTTCAATACTTGACGGACGTCCGGAGAACGTCGCTCGCCGCCGTCGTCGGTTGGCTTCATAAGTACACAGAACTTCTTGGTGGTGCGGACGCAAAGTCAGAAGAAAAAAAAACTATTGAATCATCACGCACTAGCTTCACTCCGGGCGGACACGGATCGGAATAGAACGAGGGAGTGTGATGCCCATCAGATAGGGACGCTTCCGCCAGCAGCAGTGATATTTACATCCCATCAAAATAGCAGTGGAGTGCTTTGTGAGACTGGAAGTGAAAAAAAGAAAACCTCTGCGACCAGACCCCCCGGAAGAAGAGGGGGAAGAAAATCTTCGCGGCTGTGAAATTTTAAATAGCAGAAGAAGATGAAGAAATCGCATGTATGAAGAGAGTTGAATTTTAAATCGCAGACTGGCGACGAAGAATAGAAGGTGCAATATTTGTTTTTCAGGTGTTTCCAATTTGAAAAAAACCTGCAAATTCCGAAAAAGTGCATGACGTTACATTTAGTGCTCCGGGATTGAGGTGGAGGGAGACGAATGATTACGCGATTCTGAGGTAGCGCGACAGACACGGAGAGCGCATTAGCATTAGTTTAGGAATTTTCTTGCTGTTTGCGTTTCGGAGGAAGCGGACGAGACAATTTTACGACTTTTGGAGTAAGGACTAGGCTTGGTTTTGGTGCTGATTCCGGTATTCGACGTGGCAGACAGGTTTCTATGTTCGGAAGAAGCTCGACGGGCGATAGTTCAATAGAAAATTATCCTTCTCGCCAAGCAGTGGGCGGTAGAGCGAGAAACATAGCAAGACGAGCGCTGGCTGGGGCGCAAATCTCAGATCCATCCAAAGGCAAAGACAAACCGGACCGATTTCTAGCGCGAACAAACGAAGGTAGGTAGTGACATGTTGTGTGTGGGAAGATTTGGCACTCTAAAAAATATGGAATCACAATATTTATCTTTGGCCCGCTTTTCGGTCATCGCGCTTGCTGAGACCGTCAACAAGTTTTGTTTACTCTTTTAATCAATATACACACCGACCGAGCGACCAGTAGATTATGCCGTGACGTTTCTGTTGTTGCCCAAGTTATTAGAGGCGGAGGTTCGAAAACTTGTGTGGCTTTTAGCACGGTGGGCGGCGGCGCTGGTTTTGGTTGCAGAATTATTTTGTCAGTCAACACTGCAAATGGAAATTGTCAACAAGACGTCGTCAATCGCCAGTTGAATTGTGCATTTTCGCCTGACTCGGAGGTATTAATAATGCCGGCAATGCAGCGGAAGTTTGTGGCATTTCGATACTGAGTTACAAATAGCAAGGACCCACTCGTGCGCGTGCACTAGTCGCATTTGTAAAGCTTGAAAACGGCCTCCCCTTGGCGACGTCGAAGACAACAATGCGACGTGGGAATGGTGGCAGGAGGGGTTCGATGATGACAGCAAGACATCAGAATAATATGTGTTGCCATTAGCTTCGACTGCTTCGAGGCGTTGCGGCGAAATAGACATAAATTGTTAAATACACTACTCGAATCCGAAACTGGACTCCGGAATCGAAAACACACCTTCGCACTTTTCGGACGGACGGTGACTAATAATAACGCCTACCTGCTGGGAATCGAGTGTGCACGATGTTGCCACCACCCACCGGAGAGCCGGTTTGATTGTTGAGTGACGTCAGTCCACAATGACTGGAGGAGTGTTCTCTATTAGAAATTAGGTTGCTAATCTTGCTGCTCAAAAAAAAAAAAGTTGCTGTTCCTTAGTTCGATGAACTACAATCTTGGTATTTTGAGAGTCAGAATGGAAGATGTACTTGTGACCCCCTCGATGGACTGCTACAGTAATTCTGGGTGGAGGAGCTACTTATTTCTCCGAGTTGTTTTCCTTAGGAACAACTTGTTTCTCGTGTTAAAAAGAGAGACTTTTTTCGATCCAAGGAGCCAAACCAGAAGATCCTTTTGGAGATTCGGAATTCTACTGAGAGAATCTGATACATTAACAGGGACTAAGATCTTAATTCTACTTGGTGTGTTATTGATTTCCAATTTTGAAAGATTTAGATTGCATCTTTGTTCTCATTCTAATTGTCTTGATTGATCTACAACTAATTTTTTGTCTCAGTATTTCAACTGTTCTTGAACATTTGATTGGTTTCCTCTTCCAGATCTGAAATGGCTCATAATTTGGGGCGTTGCTTTTGGTCTAGTTTTGCCTAACATTTGCATTGTTCACGCCAAAAGAATCGTGTTTAATGTTGTGATTTTGCCGATCATCGTCATGAGCCGAATCGATGTTGGACACTTTTCGAAACCCGGAGCACTTATTTTACGTGCGTTCACCAGTACAATATTCACAAAACTTATTTTTACGATCAATGCCTACTCTTTATGATACTCCTAGCAACTACAACTTTGTGAAACGGGGGAAAGGACACTAGAAGAGTCGTTCAAGTCTAATACACTAGGGATGTTCATGAAAGTGGCGAACAACATAAACTTCTTAAAATATGAGAGTATATCCTGTAGAATAGCATTCGCTTTTTATAGATTTAGCTAAAGTAGTGCATGCTAAACTTCCTACACTTAAGAAGACGAAGGAAAAAGAAAGTGGCTATCACAGGATACGTCTATGCGTGGGCGTGTTTATTATTAAGCTTCGTCTGGCGATTGTTTCTATATATCCTTATGCAAATGAGTTATGCTTTTTTGCCTGCTACTTATCATTAAGGTTTTATACTTATGACATCAACATCGGTGTGGCTTAGGCTAGCGCGTTGCAGTGCTAGATGCAACGACATGATTGTCTTTATGACAAACTAATTTGATAATTTCTCCGTTGTAAAATCATATTCCAGTCCTAAACGTTCGGTTCCCGGTCTGTACAAAGCCTTCCGTACCACTTAAGTGCTAAGTTTTCGATAACAGTTCTAGGGGTCTTAGGGGTCTTTCATATTCTCGACTAAATAGTTTTATAGTAGCCATTGCGAAGACAAATTGGCAATTTGGCAAAACTGTGACTTCTTCCAATCGCCAATTGCAATTGAAATACTCGAAATCATTGAAATGTGGAAATACACCAAATTTTAAATGTAACGCAAATAAGCTGTTGATTAGAGACGAATTTCGGCATTCTTCTAGATAACCTTATTGGATTCCATAAATTTTTAGTAAATTCATGATTAATTTATCGAATAAATTTGTTACAATTTTGTTTTTGTTGTTGTAAACTCGCATAGCTTCCGTAGCGCATTAATTTTTGGCTCTTATCGTGCCAATATTCACCATAACATTAAATGTCCATATGATTTGGAGCATGATACGCAATAAAAAAATTGTTTTGGATATTTTGCTATTAAACATAATTCCCCGCATCACTAGAACTTTTTTCCTAGATGTTATTTACTGTTAAAGGAATCAGAAGAGCAGAGAATCGAACAAAGCAGAACAACAAAAACCAACCACAATATGACCGTGAAGTTTGAAAGCTGTGGCCATTTGGATCTTTGGTTTTCATGGCAGCCAACAGGTTTTATAAAGGCCAAGTGGTCATAAAATCTTTCACTAAAACATTTTCAAAATGTTTATGGTCTTATAAAGGTTTTATTAATTTGTTCTCACAACCGTCTATATAGTGGGCCACTTTGTACACATTTAGGCTTTAAAGATGCACAGAGGAGGTGTTGGTGGACAACACAGTTTTTAACGTAGTTTTATCAACAAAGCCGGGAGGTGTGCTATACGCCTGAAATAAAACTAAAATTGTTACTTGGGAAGACAGCATAGCTGGATTTTTATCCAGCCAGTATGGCGCAACGATGAGCAGTGAAATAACCTCCACAGAAGATCGAGAAGACGGCTAAAATTCAAACGCAGACCCTTTTTTCATCAGTTTATAAATTTGTACGTCTCAAGGCGTTAGCTTTACGGAACCATAGACATTGTTTGTGGATTACACAAAAAAAATAAATATGTTTAAACAAACTATGGTTCTTCTATTTTCGTGGAAGCGATTTACCATCAACGCTACCGTCACCATCCATCGTCAGTCTGTTTCTTCGACGTTGTTCAAGATAATTCCAGTGACGTTGTACGGGAAGAATGATTCCGTTGATACCTACGTGTCATCCAGTGGACTATTGGGATCAACAAAAAGATTACGAGCACACAACTGATAAAGTTGGGAATATCAGAACCTGGTTCTAAAAAGCGTCTTGATTTATCGGAGATATTCACTGTTCCGAACTTCGGATTATCAGAGCAGTCGCTGGACTTTGAAAGTATTGAGGTACAAGCATTTTCGGAACCTACCAATAACAAGATCGGGTTAAACAATTCTCATCTCATGGCAATATCGAAGCTTCTAGAAGAAGAAGAAGTGATGATGATGATGATGATGTGAACTACCATCTAATGCAGCAAGGCATCTGCCTATAGCACTAGACTCTTTTAATTCAACGATTTGATCAATTTTGTACTATAGTAAATGTTTCATCATGTTCCTGTATGAAGGGCCAACACGTATTGTAATCCCGTAAGCAGATACTCTTACGCGCAACCCAAATCTACAAATTTACGAAATTTTAACAACAGGAAGTTGGCAGTCCCCCCACTCTTCCTATCCAAATCTCTTTAATCGAGTGCTCTGATGGTCCCTCCCTTCATTCCAACATATGGTATTATATAAATAATAGGTGGGGTGAAAAGTAAGCTCCTTGACCGCCAAAATGCGATGCTACTGCCAAAAAGGTTAAAGTGCCTTGTGTAGAGTAGAAGTGCGATGAAATCAATAAAATTGAAATAAATTAAATCTTATTTGTGTTTTGTAGTTTTAAGAAGCAAAGAAAACGGAATTGCATTTTCTGGTAATTCTATCGCATGGATAAGCCCGTGAATCCAATTGAAAAAAAAAAACATTCTCATCGCGCGATTGTTAGATTGTAAAATATGCTCTAAGTCAAAATAAGAAAAGACCTTATGCACCTTATTCACCGCATAAAAGAATAAATTCAGATTTTAAGCACGTTTTAGCATTTACATTCATCAAAACGAGCGAAAATAGAAATACGCAAACTCTAGTGACACGTGAACCAATCAGAAGATCCCAAGCAGGGATACTGAAACACCGAGGGAATTCATAACTATTTGCCGCGCAAAACCCGCGAACCAATCAGAAACGCGCAAAAAGCGTGAGAAGAAAATCGCGCAAATAAAAGCGCGAGTCGTTTCGCAGATTCGTTATTCAAAAAACGATCGCAAAGAAGTACAGTCGCACTAAAAAAGGAAGCAACAGAGTAGCCGCATACAGCAGAGCCAAGCAGTATCCATCGGCTGCAGTAGTGAGAGTTTTAAAGAGTTTTCTCTCACTACAGTGCCGCTCCAACAGAAAAACAAACCGTGTTGCCGACTTCTTCCCGCATGAGAGTTCTCTTATCGCAGTAAGTCAGCATAAGACCCGTAACGCTGGTAGATCACCTTTTCGTGGTGCGTTACGGGGTATCAGATCTATCACCCGAACCCTAGACCGAATAAATTCAAACTAGGGAACATATTTGTTTTTTTTTGTAGTCAAAGGAACATATCTTAGTCCTTATTACATTTTATGTCTTATGGAAAGTGACAACACTCGTTTTGCGCTTGTGCGAGGATGAGCTTGGAATAAGTAAAACATGGTTAGTCTTCATTCATGTGAATTCCCATTGTCTATTTGATGTTCTATAGTTTGAATTGGTTATGACTAGAGTTCTGATGCATGGTCAGTATCGGAGCCATAGTTTGTTTTCTTTGCAATGAATTTGATTTTGACTGATAAAGGGGGGCGCCTTTGAAGAGTGCTCTCACTCCTCAAAGGGTTTAAATAGCGGAAACTTTCAATAAAATTCGATTCATTGCCAACAAAACAAACAATGACAACTGTAACAACACCGAATACTTTATCATTTCTCAATAGTGATGAGGTAAATCGACATGCACTGAACAAAGGTTACGGGATATACTACAATAGATCTAATTACTGGTCGCAGTGGTTTATGTCCCGAGCAGCGGAAAAAAAAAAGTCAGTGAATATTCTGGCTTCAAAATGTTCGTCAAGATGGCGAGTAAGACACTTGTTTATGACTCCTTGTAGCCCGTTCATATTTAGGCATACACGCCCAATTTCACTGCTATACAGCCCTTAGTTTTGTTTTGACAGCTGATTGTTGTTGACGTGTTAGGCATCATGTTGAATATGGAACTACAAAGTTGACCATCTACAAGACATTAATTAGACCGGTAGTTCTCTACGGCCACGAAACATGGACAATGCTAGTGGAGGACCATCGTCCCCTTGGTGTCTTTGAACGGAAGATGCTTCGTACGATCTACGTTGGAGTGTAGATGGAAGACGGAACGTGGAGGAGGTGAATGAACCACGAATTGCATTAGTTGCTGGGAGAACCTCCCATCATACACTAAAATCGGTCGACTACGATGGGCTGGGCATGTCGTATAAATGTCGGACGACAGTCCTGTTAAAATGGTTCTCGAAAACGCATCGAAGGGTACAAGAAGAAGAGGCGCGCAACAAGCGCGATTGGTAAAGTAAAGTATAACGTAGGTAGTTTTCCTCGAACAATTTCTCACTGGACCCAATCGTCAACGTTCAATGTTCTAAATAAAAGGATTTTAAATTGAAGTTAATAATTTATGCCGGGTTCTCATTACACGGTACCGCGCTAGCGTCGAGACGTTTTTGTGTCCTGGATGAAAAAATCACCTAGTCTAACTGACTATTTCGTTCCAACCCAAAAAAAAGGCATGTCCCGGAAACAGCACTGTGCAAAGAGAACACTTCTTTTGTAAAGCCACCTGAAAACATGATACTCTCGCATACGAAAAGTAAACCCGGCTAGCGTGAAGTCTCCCGGCTAAGAAAAACTCGTCCAATGCAACTAAAGCAGTTTAACCAAAATGGAAACAAACTTTTGAGGAGGGAAACATAAATATTAATCAAATTTTTCGAATAAAACAAGATGATTGAGCGTAAAGCTATACTGCTGGGTCATCAAAACTTTTTTTCAAAAAGGAATATTTTTTTATATTTTTAATTTTTATAGTGTATAATGGCACTTATACAGTAATCACGTACAAACATTCAATTCGATTTGTTTGAAAAGGGCTGATTAAAAGCGGTGGATGACAGGAATTGGTCCGCTGTCGATGTTATACATCATACTAATTATTCGTGTGAAAACCCCATCCCGTGTAAGGGGCAAATTCTACAATCTAGTCATCTCTAATGAGCAGTCCCAGGCAAAACTGGCCATACAATGTCGAAATTTGGCACGAGCTGCTTGGATTTGGACGAAATTTCGCAACATATTCAGTATAACAGAATACGTATTTTAACATAAGGATATATGGTTTGGACTCAAGAGCAACTTTTGAGAATGGCTTATATGTTTTTGATACAGCAGTTTTAGGAAAAACGGTTACTCGAAAGTCGTTCATTTTAGAGAAAAAGATTCTCAGAAGAAATGGTACACACTCAGATGTTTTCACAGAAATCTGTAAAATTTTACCGAATTCTTAACAGCTGAACACCGAAATCCGGTAATTTTTTTACAGATTACTGTAAAATTTCACCGAAATCCGTTAAATCGAATTACAGAACGTTCAGCTGTTGGGAATTCAGTAAAATTTTACAGATTTCTGTAAAAAAGTCCAAGTGTGTAGGGAATTCAAATGTCCATGATAAATAATAAGATCAGAAATTGTTTTTTTTTATTAAAACTTAAAATTCAAATTCCCAAAATACGTTATTTTGAATTTTTTTTTTTAATTTCGATTGTACAATATAAATAAAAGGCCATTGTTTTAGAGGATGGACAAAATGGACAAAACATTGTTAAAACAGTTTTTTCAATAGCAACTTTTGGAAGATTTTCATAAATTTTTCAATTGTGTGTTTATCAAAAGCACTTTTCAATGCCAAAATTTGATCCTACATCAAATTTCTAATCGAAATGTACGTATTATTGATCTCCCTAAAGGTAAACGTTTTCGAGATATTTTGAATATAATTTCATGAGTGGCTAAAAACATAAGAAAACACGCCTTTAAGTTATAATTACTTCATCACTATTGTTATTAATCCCACGTCGGTTTGGTCAATTCGATAAGTAAACCCGGCTTTTGGTAAACCTAAATAGCTGTTTTGATGTGATTTTTAGTTATATGTACACAATAATGTGAAAAGGATCCAAATAATGCTATCTCCGTGAATGTGAAAACGGTCCAAAAATTGTAGATTTCGAACAAAAATACAACTTTATTGAAATATGTTTTGAGCAATGGATTTCTACTGATAGATGCGATATAGAAACCAAAGTTAAGCCAGTGGATGAATTTGTGTCATAATTTAGTAAAAATTAGAATAATTGGTAACTCATGATTTCATTAAAAATGGCAGTCTTCATTTCTAAAAGATAAAAAGCAGCATTGCAAGAAAACGAAGTTTTCATAATATGTGATTTTTCTGAAAATTATTCTTTTGTTCTTCAGGATGGAGTTCAAAGCCATCATTGGAACAATGATCACCCACAATTCACCCTTTTGTAGGACGTTCTGAATCAGTACCATTTCTGTAAAACGAACGATTTCCGAGTTATTGCTTTTCTAAAACTGTTGTATCAAAAACACATAACCCCTTCTCAAAAGTTACCCTTGTGTCAAACAGACCGTTCCTCATGCCAAAGCACTTATACCACAGAAAACAGACATCCAGGCTCAAACATTCTTTTCGCAATTTAATGTGTAAATTTTTAAAAGCAAACCGTTGAAACATCAGCGCCGTCTAGACAAGGTTTCACCAAACTAAAATTGACAACGGGCTTCAAATCTCGTGGCGCACAGGTAGCGCCATCAACATACGATTCACCAAAACCGAAACAAGCTGTAATTTGAAAATGTCAGTTACAAAAATTTACACACGGAGGGCGCTCCAGCTTAGATGTCTATTCTCTGTGCTTATACTATTATTCCAAACACGTTGGCAAAGTTTCAGCCAAATCTAAAAAAACGTACTGTTACTGCTAAAATACTAAAGTTTTGTCGTTTACTGATTTGGCGTGGAATCGTTCTGTTGGCAATCAAATGTTAGGTTAGATTGCGTAAAATTCAGAAATTTAAATGGACGCTCACTTTCTGTTTTCTTTTAAATTATTTAGAATTAATAGTTGTGCCTACGTGGGACCAATTACTATTTACCTTTACACCATCTACGAATTGAAGGTTTATATCAGAATACCTATCATCATACCATGGTTCCATCAATATCAAGAAATGTTTTTAATTGAACCTTCCTTACCATTCCAATCAGGAATGGCCAGTCTCGCTGTCTGCGGAGGGTCGGCAGGTCGCCTTCTACCTGATCCATCCACCTTTACCGTTGGGCGCCTCTTCTTCTTGTACATGTTGGTTCATTTTCGAGAATCATTTTAACTGGACTGTCGTCCGACATTCGTACGACATACCCAGCCCACCGTAGTTGACCGATTTTTGCGATGTGTACGATGGGAGGTTCTCCCAGCAACTGATGCAATTCGTGGAAGTTGCAATGAACCAATTGAACTGAATTAAATGAAAGTATATGCACACCGGTTGCCGTAAATTGATGCAAATGTCAAATGGCTTATAAAGATTTCCATGGAATGATCACTTCAAGCCCTAACTAAGAATATCGGAAGTTGTAGTGATGCAGTCAATTCGGAGGACGTCCAATCCAGTTCTAATAAGATTCTTAACGATATTTGTAAAGTTCTGTGTTCGAGTTCTGTGTTGAGTTCAACACTTTGAGTAAGATGTCACTACAGTGAACAGCAGGGTACCTCATAGCTTAAGAAGATCGTTGTGATGAGCTCGCAGAGGATTCTCAATCTAACTTTTAGACAAACCCTAATGGATCTTGATGGGGAATTGATGGCGGCTGTTTTGATTTGCGGTTATTATAATTATTATAATCTCACGGTAGTTCCAATTTTTACATGGAAGGTTTCAGATTACGCTTCCGTTTGTTCAAATAGCCCATTTTGTCCATCGTGGTGTCGATAAACTCTATAGCACCCACACCACTGGCCGCCATTGAACCCCACAACATGACGCTGCCTCCTCTGTGTTTGACAGTAGAGCTGAAAAGCTTGACCTCCAACGACGAATTTGCTTCCCTCCACCCGGTCTCGTCGGAAAAAAACACCTTGCTCCAAAACTCCAAAGGCTTGCAATATGCTCCTTTCGCTTCTTAATATTTGCTTTTGAAAAAAGAAGCTTCCGAGCACCCCATCCCCTTCGATTGTGTATGTGAGCCACACGCTGGATGGTATGAGCACTGACGGATCTCCCGATATTGTCAGCGACCACGTTGGCCGATTTCGAAATACTTGTCATAGGTTCCTTTCTTATTGTTCGCACGATTCCTCGTTCGTCAGCAGCGGTTAGGATCCATTTGCAGCCTCTGCCTGTGCGGTTCTTCAAAGTTCCCTCGAATATCCACTTGTTTATGTTTTTCTGCACTGTGGAATGTGTTCTTCCAATGGCATCCGCTATTTTTTGGCATCCGCTAATATCGTTTTTTTTTCAAACACAATAATCTTTCAGACGAAAATAACTAAGATCCCGCTGCCCAAAGAATTCACTTCAAATTGTGTTTTTAAAACGAATTGGGTTGAAGATAGTAAAGGTGTACGAATATTCACCACCCGCAGTGGGATGTTAGGCAAAGATTGACGTCCATGGTTCGAGTACCATTGGATACATGCCCTTTCGCTCAATTTTCAAAAACATCTGTTAATTTTCCTACCTGCCGTACTCTGACGGGCCTTTCAACACTTTCTCTTCACATCTTTCATTCTAGCCAAAAACATTGTTGTTCACTCTTGGTGCCTCATGGTGATGAGCGAACATCGCCTTCTACATCAATTATTGCACGTTTACTTACCTTAATGACGTTTCGTTGGTCCTCATCCCGATTCGGAACTGTACGGAAATCCGATCGTACAAAGTCTACGAGCACCGTGTCTCCCATGCCAGGAAAAATATATCTCCAGTTTTGCTGAAAATGTACTGCACGCCATGGCAGCACCACATGCGGAAACAGTAGCACAATTCTTTATTTCTTCACGTTGTTGAAAAACAAACGACACTTCAGCAATATGCCCCACGACAACTCGAAAACAACGGGAAACGTAATTTTAGAAAATTATTACAACGGGACTTACTGAAATGCTCGAGGAGCTAGACTACCCCGAACAGCAATCACCGAAGAAAAACTTTCCGAAACCAAATTCTCATAGGGTATGTGTCCCTTGACTCAGCCTATTATGCAACCATCGATTACATTTTTTATTATAACTCATAAAGTTTTTAAGCTGTAGGCGAGATTCAACTAGTAAAACACTTGCAAAGATCAGTTTGATAAGACATTTTGAAGAATGTATCACGAAAAGTTACACAACTCTTTTTATAAAGTCAGAAACATTCGAGGGATATGGATTTAATGTCGGTCTATTGACGCCAAATTGGGTCTATTCATGGATGCAACTTCGTCCCATTCGATGGATTTATTACTAAATGCAGTCTTTGTACGGTTTTTTAACTAGTTTTAAGAATTAAGGCATTGCTAGCTGTATTTGATTTACTTGATACAACATTCCACAAAACAAACTCAAGTTAAACTACCTCCAAACACTTAAGTGATGTTCATGTATGATTTATTAGCCATTCAATAATGAAAACATTATAATTCACTATACAATGGTTTTGTTTCTTCGGTTTGTGTTTAGATGAGCCACTTGAATATGAGCAATTGCAAATTCATTCATTTCCACTGAAAATCTCACCAATAACAACTTTTTTACTATGCTATTGGTAGAACAGGCCATATTTGGGAACATACAAAAAAATATGTCCCTAACATTGGGCCTACAATTTTCTTGTAATATCAATGTTTTTTTTAGCAATGTGAACTGTTAGTTTGTAACGTGTAACTATTTTCTGCACATCTAGACTGCATTGCTTGCTCTATCGACTCAATTAAGCCAAATTTAGATCACTTAAAGATCGTGTAGATTATCTGTTCTGCTTAACCAGTGAAATCATGATGCCCCAAAAGTGCAAGAAATCGAAAGTTACGTGAAAGTGAACAACTATAAGTTGATTGATATCGTCTCAATTGCTTTGGATATCATTGGTCATCCTAATAGCAACGTGATTTTGTTGATTATCGCTTAATTAATGACACTTTGGTACATAGGCCGAATGAAGGAGCTAGGCTAACGTTACATCCCCTTACCCTATATCGATTTTTAACAAACAGAAAAAAAAGTGACAGTTCACGCAAAACTCAACCGTCCGCGGGCAGCGCTTGCTGCGATCTCCAAAGCCTGAAGTCTGAAAAAAACTTGTCTCAAACTTGTCTCAAACTATCTGGACTGTCTACACGCTAAGAAAAAAGTACCCAGCGGAGCAGTTAAGTGTGGGAAGCCAACGTTGGGTATAGTCATGTTTACCTACCGATGGGTACAAGTTGCTTACTTTTGGGTAAAATATTACCCAAAACTAAGTTATTTGCCCCCAATTGTAGGTAAACATGACTATACCCAAAGTTGGGTTCCCACACTTAACTGCTCCGCTGGGTACTTTTTTGTTAGAGTGTAGGCCCATAACCTTTTGCTAAAATATGTAGAAAGCCAGACTACACCAAACTACATCAGTTAACAGTTGTTGGAACAGTATTGATGAAAATTTTATTTCTAGTTTTAATTCCGAGCCTACTATAGAACTACTTTGTCGCAGTATTCCGACAATTCTTCATCATTGTCATTCAGACGGTTCCGATTGTTGTCATGTTGATTGAATTCGATTCCTCTCGAAACTCATATTCATTTTCTGCGGCCATCAATCCCTCACTTACCAGTAACCGTTATGAGCCGATGATTGGCTTTGACCCGCAAAACCAGATTATAGATCTAATCGAAAGCTAATAAATAAAACAGAAGCAGCAGTGGTCAGTAATGAGGAACGTCCGAAAGGAGCTAAATAAAGCAGAGCCACTACTATTTTCGTGCTCCATTGTTACGGCAAATCGTGGGAAGCAGAGGCGAAGAACACACGTGGGTTGGGTCATGGCTGTGGGTAGGTGGGCGGTGACCTAGGAAGAAACACTTAAAACAAAGGCACCCACCCGGGTGGAAAAAAATAATAATTCGATTCGATGATGTCCATTCGATGTTTCTACTCGGGATAGGCTCTCAGGCTTGAGTAGTTTTACTTTCGATTTTCGGTCGATTCTCTTCGCTGCACTGCCCGTCCAACCAACCGCGTAGTGAACAGCGCTACTGATATTTTTATGCATCAGCACCCCTTTCTTGCTGCCTGGCGGGACGGCGATTCAGGACAGAAAATAAAACACGCTAATGGATAAGACGGCGGACGTAATGGATTTAGGAAAGTCTACTCCGATCGATTTCCAATTAGGTTCTGGATTCAAGGAGCTCGCTTGTGTTGGTGGAAGTAGTACGAGGGCTGTTCGATCGATTCCCATTTCCTGTGCATTCTAACGCGTTTTTTCCCCGTTCTCCATTTCCAGGCTACCAGAGGATGCAACCCCCGCTTCGTGCAAGGCGCAAAGGGAGAAGTGACCTCCACGAAAAGGAAGGGAAAAAGTCATAAAACTACTGACCGCCGTGGCTTAGATTGCCTGACTAATTATCGTTATTGTTGTACAAACCGGTCGCGCTAAGGACGCGAGATGGCCGTCGTCCTTGAAAGCGAAAAGAGGGAAAATCAAATCTAAGCCATCTTGGAGTGGAAAAAACGGGACTAAGGTCATCGCAATCTTGGCCTAGTAAATAAACTAAACACACAGCGACACAAGCGCGAGCTGCGAGCAGCTGATTTCCAGAGATGTTCGGTCAACGCAGCGAGAAGATGGATTTGAACAACGAGAACATCCAGTCCGCCTCGGAGATCATCGAGAGTGAGTTTTCATCGGTTCACTTGTTTCGCTCTTCACTAATCAACTTTCTTCCGACAGATCGTCTCTACTTTGTAGCCTTCAAGAAGGATTTCAAACCGAGAGGAACCTCCAACACGCACTACTTCAGCATCGACGATGAGCTGGTGTACGAGAACTTCTACAACGACTTCGGTCCGTTGAACATCTGCATGCTCTACCGGTACTGTCGGACGTTGAACGAGAAGCTCCGATCGCCCCAACATGCCAAGAAGAAAATCGTCCACTACACCACCGTCGATGCGTCCAAGCGGCTGAATGCGGCCTACCTGATGGGAGCCTTCTCGGTGATCTATCTGAAGCGAACGCCGGACGAGGCGCTGAAGCCGCTGACCTCCGGTTGTAACGTTCTAACGTACACCAAGTTCTGCGACGCTTCGTACGTCTACTCCGGCTATCGGATATCGTTGTACGATTGCATCCATGCCGTGGCCAAGGCCCTGGAAGCGGGATTTTTCCGTTTCGAAGATTTCGACGCCCACCAGTACGAGTATTACGAGCGGGTCGAGAATGGCGACTTCAATTGGATCGTTCCGGATAAGTTTCTCGCGTTCTGCGGACCGCACAGCAAGTCCCGTCTGGACAATGGCTATCCCATCCACGCACCGGAGACGTACTTCGACTATTTCCGGAAGTACAACGTGACGACAATCATCCGGTTGAATGTGAAGATTTACGATGCGGCCAGGTTCACCACGGCCGGCTTTACCCATCACGATTTGTTCTTCGTCGACGGGAGCACACCGAACGATGCCATACTGAAGAAGTTCTTGACGATCTGCGAGCAGACGGAGGGGGCCATTGCGGTGCACTGTAAAGGTAAGTTTTGCGAAACAATCTGAATGATTTCCAACAGTAAATGATCGTTTCAGCCGGCCTTGGCCGCACGGGAACCTTGATCGGGGCGTACCTCATCAAGCACTACAACTTCAACGCATTGGAGGCGATCGCTTGGCTGCGGCTGTGCCGTCCCGGTTCCGTCATCGGGCACCAGCAGCAGTGGATGCTGAGCAAGGAGGCTTTCCTGATGAACGAAGGCGTCGCCTATCGGAAGCGGCATTCGATCAGCAAACCACCGAAGCACGACTTCGGAATCTACAGTATTAAACAGTACGACGATGGGGAGGACGAAAAGGAAGATGTAATCGTTCAGAACTCTACGACCGCAGTGCGGTCGTACCTCTCGACATCGTCTTCGGAATCGTCTTCGAGCACTTCGTCGTCGGCAACGTCATCGACGACGACCACTCCGATAGCAAGCAAGGGGCCCGTGGACACAATCGCCGGCGGCTGCAACAACAACCGAGTGCAGATGTTGCTGAAGGAACGCGTCCGGGGCATTTCCCACAAGGTTGACACGATGCGCCTGAATGACGAGGAGGAACAACAGCAACAGAAGCAGAACAATCATTTGAACAACAACTTCGACGGTGGCACGCCAACCAGCTTGATTGTGGATGTGGTCGATGGCGTCGGGGCTCCACCGGGTCCACCGTTGAATCCGGATACGAAATGTGCTACCATTCCGGTGACCCGGCGATCGAAAACGGTGCGAACCAGCCGATTGATAACCCTGGAACAGTCGCAGCAAACGCAGGGCGATAAGCTGAATCAGATCAAGGCCATGCGGAGGAGACCATCGCGATCGGCTAACGTTATCACGCAGTGGTAAGTAGAAGACGTTTTGAGTGGGACTAAACTGCTTGCCAAAGTGTTTCGGATTTGCTTGTGTTGCCGGACAAGAAGCGGTGATGAGTGAGGTTGAAGTGGGTCTTGGCAATGGTTTGCAAAGTAGTTGGATAGGGATTGAAGTAGAGATACTAACAATTAGTTTGTCCCAAATGCAGTTTCAACCACTTTCACTCATCGCTTAAGGCTACCTCAAAATTCATGCATTAACTAACCGACAATAATCAATTGTAATCGAGGGGTTTCTAATCCTGACGTTGTTTCTTAATCTTTCTCTTTTCTTCTGCTACGCTATCCATAATCGATTACTATCTGGCTGTGGTTCTTCGTACCTTGGTGGTCTTTAATCTAACCTCACCTTAGTCATGACGAAACGATCACTAATAACAACCGTTTTAATCTGAACCACGTCCATCACTATCATCACCATCATCATCATCACCATCACCATCATACCCGTGCTAAATCTCAACCATTCCGCAATACTACTGCTGCTATTAATCCGAACAACACAACCACAACCAATACAACCGCAACTGCAACCAACAACAACAACATCATCAACAACAACAACAATAACAATGCTACCATCAACATCAACAACAACAGTGATCGAATCGCTGCTGCTGCTGCTGGTGCTGCCCCTGCAAGTATGCAAGCAAATAATCTCTTGAATCAAATCACCTCATCCAACAACAACAACAACAATCATCACAACAATCCACAACAACAACAACAACAACAACAACATCGCGTTCCAGCCTCAGCAGCCGAAGCAGGAGCGACGGCAACATCACCCAGAGCGCCGCCAGCAACAACGGCAACGGCACCGGCGAAAGTCGAAGGAGTTCCTGTGCAACCTGCCACCACCGGCACCGGCAGCAACTGTACGGCGGCGGCCACGACGGTGGTGGTCAGTAAAAGAATCACCGAAGAACCGCCAGCCGAGCCGAATCGAGAGGGGAAGCAGCAGTTAACTACAACAGAAGCTACTAACAATGCAATAAATTCTAATTCTACGACGACGAGTGCCTCCGCGGGAGGAACAGGGGGAGGAGGAGGAGGATGCAATGCCGCCAGCATGTTGCTACAATGTGCCACCAGGACGGCAAACAATCGACTGTTCAGCAAGAGGTATGTCCGTGTGGTTAAGTGAATTTGTAAATATTAGGAAATGTTTCCCCATGAAAACTCCCAAAACCTCTCCTAATCCCATTCATCCGAAATTCCCATCGTTTCCTTATTATCTTTTGTCCGCAGATTTTTGGATCCCAATGGATCCTAGTGTGTTGTTTCCCTATGTAGCTTGCTGAAGAAGTACTCATGTGATAAGTTCAGGTCAGATGAACCTTTGTTAACGTCGACATTTAACAATTGGATCTTACCTTGTGCAACGTCAACTATCTGTTAGTATTGGAAATAATTCGTCGGACTATTTTTTTTAACCATTCCGGAGTTCCCCAGTGCGTGCGAAATATGATGGTTCTGAGCATCTCAAAATGTTGCGCAATAATGATTATACTATTTCTGGATCTCCGCGAAGATCACAGCAAGCCGTGCTTTGAAGCTGACGTGTTTTGCTTTTTCTGCGTAGTTTTTGCTAAAATATAAAATTCAAATTTGAAGTTGAAGAAAAGTTGAAATTATTAAAAATCAGAGTGCTAAACATAAGACATTGTGAAGTTAACCGATTCCCACTCAAAGTGTGTTGTGCTCGTGTTTGTTCAGATAGATTGCGCGTCAGTAGGTTTTTCTCATTTCTTGTTTTTTGCCCCGCACCCGGAGGAGCTTTTTTGCATTGGAAATGGAACTTGGTGAGGTCGTTTTAAGTTATAGTAAATGTATCTTAACTAAATACACGCCAGGATCAAGAATATCTTTCTTTGATTCTGGAAATTCTTCACATATCCATTTGATATGCGAAGATTTTCATGCGTGGCTTATTGTATATGAAGATGACCTCAGAATGTACGTGTATGAACAGGCATTCTTGAAATGGGTCGTTGGATTTTCAATAGAGCTGTCACCTTCAATCTCCAGGCCAAAAAATGTTTGCCCATCATTGTCGTAACTTTTCCGCAACATTTTCTTGCTGCTAATATCCTGAGTTGTTCAATCGCCAACGTTATTTCAATGACTGACTGTCCAATAATTGCTTGAGAATTTACAGTTTCGTACCGTTCGAGGTACCTACCGTTTAGCTTTCATTGGGACTGCCTACGATAGGGATGTGTAGTTTTTATTTGTTCTGTCGTAATTATAATTAAATGATTTAATGGTTATTTTATTTTACTCCAGCCTTATACACTACATTAATTTTAAATGATTTCATTATAATTTTATTTCACTCCAACCTTATACACTACACCTCCGTTTGAGAAATTCTCGATTGGCTGCAGCCGGAGATCGTTCGGAAATGCCACATCCTCTCCCGCCTGGTGAGGAAATATCTGGTCCTGGGTCAGTCATTGCCGTCCAGGAACAGATCATCCATCACCACCACCACATCACGCTTCGCCGAGAAAATCTGCTTGACCATTTTCTTCAGCCGCTGCTTTTGGATGGTGGCCGGCTTGGACCTGCGCTTCGGCATGACGATGTCCATGGACTGCAGTCGTTTTTCACGGTTTGTCCGGTTGCACCTCTGCGAGCTCTTGACCATAGAAATGGAAGGATTTCGGCACCTCTCCCTCTGTTTGCGCTTCAGCCTCTGCTGGAATTTCCTATCGAGCAGGATCTTTGGACGACCGTGACCCGGCTTGCTTTTATTTTCGTCCAGCTAGAAGATGATCTTGTAGATGTTGGATCTACTACATTCCATCAACACGAAATGTTCACTGATAGCGGGTTTTTTCGGCCCAGAGTGCAGGCAGTAGTAAGAACATACCATCCAACGGAGGTGCTTTCGCCATGGCTTCTGCAAAACAACTGATATCGCTGTCAAAGTTTGATTGTAAACAATAGGATTACTATGATTAGCGATAAATAGGTCGAATACGTTCATAACCTTTATAACGTCAAAATCAAAACTGACTTAAAAAATCCAACATGGTCGCTTTCGATACTAACGAATGTAAGCAGTATGCATCAAAATCTTAATGATAAAAGAAACTGGCCAGGCCAACTGCGTAGTATGTGCCGCATAGAGGATTCCAAGAGGCAGAGCGATTCCAGAAATATCTAAAGCTTGGACCTCCCGTATCAAATGCTTCCATGTGGAGTTAAACAGTGTGATAATTTTTACTTTATCGTTGGGAGCATAGATGCTAGAAAGATTAGTTTATGCTCCCTTTGCCTGTGGGTGAACTTTTGGCATTTGAACCAAAAGCCTGGCAGTAATTGCCAAGGTTATAGCGCCTTATCTCGTTCACTGAAAATTTTAAATTGATGTAATGAAAGAAAGATTACCGGGCAGCCTAGCAGAATAGCAAAGACAATTTAAGCAAACATGATTATGTTTGTTTTCATTAAAGCAAACATGATTTGATTGCTGCCCAAAAACGGAAACATATTTTGGAAAGAGAGCTTCTGAAGAATCAACTATGGCAAACTCAGGGCTTCTGGTAAAGTTTAAAATAATTTGAAGAAACCCAACAGAGTTATTTCTGAGTAGTCCGAATTGGTTCTGGAGGAGACCGTTAAAAAACTAACTTCTGGAGAAGCAAACGTGTTTTCTTTTATGAAGCGTATGGTGTAAACTGCCCTCTTCATTTTTACAAATGCGTCATCATCATCAGAATTCAAAACTTAAACTTCAAGGTATTTTAATGAAAATGCGTTTATTTTATTAACAGTGTTTTGATTTCGAACAAACTGGTTTCGGATTCTGGAGGAATAATGATCGTTGCTTGCACCTTAAATACGCTGCTAGATAGGAGGTGCCCAAAATGACTTCTGGAAAAGGTAAACGTACCTTCTTAAAGAGATCAAGGACGCCTCTACTGAAGCTCGAAGGGAGACTCTATGGTGTACTTGGGACCAAATTTAAATCGCCAGTTTCCTATTGATTGTTCAAAGCCCGGAGTGTGTTCTGGTGAATTCCAAAGCTAATTCTGAAGTTGCTAAAATTACCAAAGTGACTTTGAAAGCCGGTAAAAAAGGATCTAAGATCTGAAGAGGCTTAAATTAGCCTGAAAGCTCCTGGAAAAGTCCTCAATTGGTGTGTTAACTTCTGGAGAAGTTGGAAATGGCGTGTGGAAAAGTTCAAACTGGGGTCAGTACAAGAACAGAATATCTTTCGGAGGAACCAAAAGTAATTCTTGAGGAAATTGTAGGTCAAAACCTTATTTCAGGAGAAGCTAAGGAGACCTTCAGGGGAAACTAATAATATCTTTGAAAAATTCAAAATTATTCTGGAGATGTACTAAAGGGTGTCCACGATGAAATTGCCACACTATGAAATTGCTCTAACTTTTTAACCGTTGGGTAGAATTTAATGAAAATTTGGATGGATTTAGTTCATAGTGCATTATTTACATCCTGCAAGTTTTAAAGTCCTGTGATCAAAACTCGCGGAAATGGAGTTGAAAGAACAGCTCGTGCGTGATAAAATCTTGCGCATTCATCACGAGAACAAGGATCTCTCGCATCGTTCCATCGCTAAAACATTGGGAATCGCGAATTCCACGGTGTTGCGAGTGATTAAGCGGTTCGAGGAACGGTTGGCCACCGATCGGAAGCCCAGAAGTGAAGGAAAAAGTATTCCGTACAACACCAAAAATCACAACCGCGTAGTTGGGGCCTTCAACCGAAATCCGAACGCCTCCGTTCGGGATGTGGCTAAGAAGCTGCACCTAAGCCGAAGTTTTGTCCAGAACGCCAAAACTAAGGCTGGGCTTCGAACGTTCAAGGTACAAAAGGCCCCTAATCGCGACGAGAAGCAGAACAAGTCCGCCAAAACCCGTGCCAGGAAGTTGTACCTCAACATGCTGACGAAAGTTGAATGCTGCATCATGGACGACGAAACATATGTGAAGGCCGACTTCAAACACATCCCCGGCAACCTGTTTTTCACGGCCAAGGATAAGTTCAGCGTTCCGGAGCATGTCCGCACTCAGAAGATGTCCAAATTTGCGAAGAAATTCCTGGTTTGGCATGCCATCTGCACGTGCGGGAAGCGGAGTGCACCTTTCGTGACCCAGGACACGATGAACGGACAGGTGTACATAAAAGAGTGCCTCCAGAAGCGGCTGCTTCCTCTCCTGAAGGCTCACAACGTCCCAACAATCTTCTGGCCGGATTTGGCCTCATGCCACTACTCCAAGGACGTGCTGAAGTGGTATGCGGACAATAAGGTCAATTTCGTGCCGAAAATGTTCAACCCTCCCAACACTCCGGAGCTCCGCCCCATCGAGAAGTACTGGGCGATTATGAAGCAGCACCTTCTTAAACGACCTAAGGTAGTGAAGACAGTCGAGGAACTGAAGAAAGTATGGGTTTACATGCAAAAAACGGTTGATTCACAGGTTGTGCAGAATCTTATGGCCGGGGTTAAGGCCAAGGTGCGGGCATTTGCGTATGGACTGTAAATAAAATACGAGTAAAATGGTAAAATGAAGTTTAATAGTTATTTCTCAATCCCTGAAAATTTGATGGCAATCGGATGAAAACTCGAATTTTGCGAATCAATTTTGTGTGTGGCAATTTCATCGTGGAATAGCAAAGACAATTTAAGCAAATTTGTTTTAATTTAAGCAAACATGATTTGACTACTGTCCAAAAACGGAAATTTATTTTGAAAAAAGAGCTTCTGAAGAATCAACTCTGGTAAACTCTGGGCTTCTGGTAAAGTTTAAAATAATTTGGAGAAACCCAACAGAATATTCTGGAGAAGCATAAAGTTATTTCTGAGTAGTCCGAATTGGCCCTGGAGGAGACATCGTTAAAAAACATAACTTCTGGAGAAGCAAACGTGTTTTCTTTTATGAAGCGTATGGTGCAAAATGCCCTCATCATTTTTTCAAAGGCGTCATCATCATCACAATTCAAAACTTAAACTAAAGTTATTTTTAATGAAAATGCGTTTATTGTTGACAATTTCATTAACAGTGTTTTGATTTCGAACGAACGGGTTTCGGATTCTGGAGGAATAATTATCGTTGCTTGGACCTTAAAGACGCTGCTAGATAGCAGGTGCCTAAAATAACTTCTGGAAAAGCTAAACGTACCTTCTTAAAGAGATCAAGGACGCCTCTACTGAAGCTCGAAGCTTATTGAATCACCCCTCAAAATATAACACTCAACGGATAACCCCTCTAATATTCTGTTAAAAAAAAGTACAGCGAATCAAAACAAAAACAAACATTATAGTACCGTAAAGCGAAATAATGGGAGATTCTATGGTGTCGTTGGGACCAAATTTTAATCGCCAGTTTCCTATTGATTGTTCAAATCCCGGAGTGTTTTGGTGAATTCCAAAGTTAATTCTGAAGTTGTTAAAATTACCAAAGTGACTTTGAAAGCCGATAGAAAAGGATGTTTAAGATCTGAAGAGGCTTAAATTAGCCTGAAAGCTCAATTAGTGTGTTGACTTCTGGAGAAGTTGGAAATGTCATTTGGAAAAGTTTAAGTTGGGGTCAGTACAAGAACAGAATATCTTTCGGAGGAACCAAAAGTAATTCTTGAGAAAATTCTAGGTCAAAAAGGTTATTTCGGGAGAAGCTAAGGAGACCTTCAGGGAAAACTAATAATACCTTTGAAAAATTCAAAAGTATTCTGGAGATGTACTACGTTACTTCTGAAGAAGCTCAAACTTGATTCTAAAAACGGCCAGAGAAACCAAAAGTGGTAACTCCCGAATACCACACTTCCTGAAAAGATTTCAATGACTGCTAGCTCAAAGATGTTTCTAATGAGGCGCTAATTGCCCAGAAAGTCCTTAGATACTTCTGAAAAAGCACCTCATGTGGTTTCTGAGAAAGCCCAAATTGACCTGAAAGTCCTTAGGTGTTTTTTTTTAAATAAATAACTAAATTGAGTTCTGGAAAGGTTTGATGTGACTTCTGGAGGGGTTCAAATGGTTTCTGGAAAAGCTAAAAGCTGGAAAAGAAGCCTCTGGAAAACTTCCTCTTTTTAAGAAGTTATACAAAGGAGCTTTTGGAGAAGCTTTACTTTTTTTTGGAGAAGCTTAAAGTTACTCCTGGGAAACCTGTATGAGAAACGTGATATCTGAAACAGCCACCGTGGCTTAAGAAAATGACCATGCCGCTTCTGGAATGACCCAGAATAGTCCGAATTGTTCACTGTTCCTTCTGGAGACGCTCAACGTTATTTCTGATGATGATCTTGAAGTAACACCTTGAGAAGTTCGTCGATGGGTTTGAACAGTTTCAAATTATCTTCAAGAAAACACTCCGAATTGGGTTCTGAAAGTCCTTTTAATTCTAATAAAAAATCCAGAGAAGCCAACAATTGTTTCTAGTGAATACCACGCTTCTGGAGAAGATTGAAATGTCTGCTAGAAAAGCTAGAAAAACAGTGACTCTTGGAAAATGTCTTCATGAGCTTCTGTGACTTCTGGAAGAGTTCAAAATGGTTTCTATAAAAGCTAAGAGTAGCCTCTGGAAAAACTTCTTTTAAGAGAAGTCAAACCGGAAGATGCCTGACATTATTACCGGAGAACCCGAAAATAACTCATGGAAAAATCTGAAACAGAAATCGTGGCGTTTGAAGATCCACAATGACGCTTCTGGAAAGACTAAGAATAGTCCGGATATGCTCGATGTGTCTCTGGAGAAGCTAAAAATTAATCCGTTGGAACTCAAATTGGCCAAGAAATTCATAAATATTTTCTGGAGAAATCTTTAAGTGGCTCCTGGAGAAGTTTAAAAATGAATCTGAAGAAGTTCAAATTTTCATCTAGAAAGCACCAAAGGAATTCTGGAGAAACTCAAATTAGTTCCGGGAAGTTTTTCCAAGTGACTTCTGGAGAGGCCTAATGAAGCTTCTTGGGAAGCTCGGAGTGACTACTGGAGAGCCTTGTAGTGACTTCTGGCTTCTGGAAAAACAAAAAGCAGTCTCTGCACAACATGGTAGATTTTCTAGAGAAGGAAAGGGACTTCTCCAGAAACTTAAATTTATATTTTGAATACTTAAAACTGGCTTTTGAAGAAAGCCTAATCCAAAAACATGCTTTCTTGAAAAACAAATGCATGGAAACTGAACAGGCAACGAATAGTCTGGAGATGTTTTATGTGACTCCTGGAAAGTTCAAAGATGATTTACCAAAATCAGATTTTCGTCTAGAAAACACCAAAGGGATTTTAGAGAAGCTCAAATTGGTTTCTGGAAGTCCTTTTAAATGACTTCTGGAGAAGCCTAATGTGAGTCCTGGAGAAGCTGACATAGAAGTGACTTCTGGAGAGCTTCGAAATCACTTCTGGAAAAACCAAAAAGCAGTCTCTTGTTCAAAATTGAGTTTCTGGAGATCGAGATTGAAAAGGAAACTTAAGGTTACTCGGGGTATGGCTTTTGTTACTTTTGGGTATGGCTTTTGATGAAACCGTAGTCCAAAGACGGAATTTCTGGAGAAACAAACGCAAGGAAGTTTATCTCTGCTTCTGAAAAGGTAACGAATAGTCTGGAGATGATGACTACCGGAGGAGCGCTAAGATGGTTTTGTAAAAGTTTAAATTTTCTTCTGGAAAACAGAAAGGAGCTGCTGGAAAAGTTCAAATTGGGTTCAGGAAGTCCTTTTGAGTGACTTCTGGGGAAACCTAATTTGACTTTTTGGGAAGCATGGAATGGATTCTGGTGAAGCTTGAAGTGATTCCTGGAGAAGCTTGTAGTGGCTTTTAGAGAACTTCGAATGGACTTCTGGAAAAAGAAAATGCAGTCTCTGAACAACAAGTTAGATTTTCTGAAGATCGAGAGTGACTTCTGAACAGAAACGGCAACGAATGTTCGGGAGATGTTTGAAGTGATTTCTGGAAAAGTTCGAACTTAGTTCTGACGAAGTTCAATTTGCCCTGGTAGTGCTTAAGAAACTTCTGGAAACGCCCTGAATTTGCTTTTGTAGAAGTCTGTACAAGTATACCTCGATTATATGTACAAGACATTCGGAACTTTCAATACCGATTTCCCAAACATATCATCAAGATGTAGTGAAATGTTTCTACGGTCTAATGATGTTACTATTTGCCGTGATTGAATAACCATTTCCGAGTTATTGGCATTGGAAGAGCCTAGTATCTTGCACATATAATCGAGGTATACCTGTAGTGGTTTCGAGAGACGCTTAAAGTGCCTTCTTCAGAGCCTTGAAGTTGCTTTTGAAAAAAAAAACTCAATTCGTTCTCGATAATGTCGAGAATGTCGAACCTATTCGGAGATCTATCGTCGTTTATGAAAAAGTCAAAATGACCCTGGAAGTCGTTCAGTGATTGTAAAAAAGCACTTTAACTGGCTTCCAAACAAGCTCCTAAAGTGGTTTCTGGGGGGAATTCGAAGATAGGCTGAAAATAGCTTTTGGAAAAGCCCAAAGTGATCTCTCAACAAGGATATAACAGCCCAGTCTGCCTGAAAGTCCTTAAGTGACTTCTTAAAAAGCTCTTAAGTGGTTTCCGCTTCTGGAGAATTCCAAAGTTGCCTCTAGCAAAGTTCCTTCTTGAAAAGACAAACAAGTCCTTTGAGAAGCTGAACTGGTCATTTAAAAAATACTCAAAAGTGCTTTCAAAATAGTCTGTATAAGTTTTCGGAGAAGTCCAAAGTGACTTATAGGCTAACCCTAATCCAAAACTTCAGAAAAAAGTAACCTTGCTTTTTTGGGAAGACTAGTGATGCTTCATGAAAGGTTTATACTAGTCTGGAAATGTCAAACGTGACTTCTGGTGAAGCTAAAAGTTAGTTTTGAAGAAGTGGCTTCTTAAAAACTGTAGCTTCTGTGGAAACTTATAGTGACTTCTGAAAAACTTTCAAACGACTTCATTCCTCTTGGGTAAGCACTATACACTCCTCTTAGGCAAGCCAAACCGACCGTAAGAAGAAAGCAGAAGTTTGATTAGTTTTAAATGGGATTTCTAAGAATTCCGTAAAAATGCTCGGAAAATTTCAAAACTAGCTTCTGAAGAAGCTCAAAACTTACCTAGAGAATCACCCTAACTGCTGGTCACCCTAACATAGATGCTTAAGGGTCTTCTTGGTATTTCGAATTTATTTCCGGTTCTGAAAGAAGTCGCGGCCTTCCGTAGGAGGACTGTCAGGAAACCACTTAGTGATTCTCTGAAGACCAGTCTTGACTTTCCCAAGTGCTGTTCTAAGCATTCGTGTGTTACCTTGGGTTTTTAGAAGCCGTGTTAGATTTCTCCAGGAGTAATCGAAAGGCTTCGCCAGAAAGCACCAAAACAGAAGATATTAAGGAGCCAGAGCCTACTCTTCGCCTACTCGCTCAGAGCCTACTCTTCATCAAGTTTCTTGCAAAACCACATCGGACATCGTCGGAAACTCCCTTTGTTTCCACATCAGACATGTTCTAGAACCCACTCTTTTAGTTTGCGCAACGTCTTTCTCCTCCCCAGAGAGACGTTTGACTGATCCTTAGAACCACTTTCACTTTCTCCAGAAATGGCTTCAAGCTTCTTTAAAAACCAAAAATGCATTTTTTGGCTTCTTAAGAACCCGCCGTTTCAATCTTCTCCAGAAGCATCGTTAAACCTTGTCCAGAAGAATTCTTCAGTAATTACTTAGGAGTTTTGCAGAAGAAATTTTGAGCTCCTCGAACGCCATTGTGGGCCTTTATTCTGGAAACTTCTCTTGATTTGTCCGGCAGTTTTCAAGGTTTTACTGGAGAGCCAGTTGGGGCTTCTCGGGTAGACGAATTTTGGACTTCTTCAAATATTATTCTGAGCCTCCTTAGTAACTACACCAATTGCTAGTTTTGGATTCTCCATACACTTATCTTGAAATAATCTTCCTCTCGTGTCCTTTCTTACCCTGAACTGCCTCTATTGGTTCTTCTCCTTCGCCAAACTTCTCTTTGAGCTTGACCGCTTCTTATAGGGATAATTTTGAATGGCAAAAAAGGCTCTTCTATCATGCTGCTCGATCGATTTCGGAATGCCCGGAATTCACGTTTCTGAGTCAATAACCGATTACTTCAGCACCATTCATTAAGAAGTATTTTTTACAATCAATGTTATTAAGAAGTCCACCGAAAGGCACGTTATTTTTTTCGTATCCTATCCTATTGATCAATTATAATCCTTGTAACGAAATATCTTCAAAAAAAATCCCTTCTAACTTCTCCCACTTCTTCCAGGTCCGTCTCCGTCAGCCAGCAGCAAATGCAGCAGCAAAAAAACAAGAAGAACATTCAAACCACAGCGGAAGCGATCATCGCTTCCCACCACCACCATCACCAGCAGAACACAACGGCGGGGGGGACTGGAAGCACTACAACCACGACCATAACCGCCGCTGCCACCGCCACCGCCAACAACACCGGTTCCGCTGCCGTCATCAAGCTGACCGTCAAGGACGAAGTCAAACCCCGCGCCTCGGTCCGAACGGTGCGGAACAACAGTCTCGACAGCTATCACCATCACTATCAGTACATCAACATACCGAACATAATCACCTACAAGCGAGGGAGGTCGAAGATTCCGGCATCGGCACGGTTGCGGTCCAGTTTGGCCGACACTGCCGGATCGGGAGGGACATCAACGGCGGCCGCCGGGGGAGGGAAAAAAGACACCGATGCCGACATTCAGCTGATACTGAACAAACCGATGACGAGGAGGATGCGGAATTCCGGTGGGGGAACCGCACCACCACAATTGATCTCTGCCGCGGCAGCAACTGCCGCAAAGGCGGCAATCGTCGCCGACGAACTGAATGGGAATGGAGGTTAGGGTTTTCATTTGAGATGATTTTAAATTTAAGTAATTTCAATCTTCTTTGCCTAGGACTTTCCACATCGCTTCCGCTGAGCGGCGACGATCACCGGAACAACAACGGAGACATCAATCTCGAGCTGACGAGTTTGAGCTCCACCACCGCCGCCGCCGGGAGTCCTCCACAGGGTAGTAGTAATGGTAACAGCGTGGTGAAGCGCAACAAACGATCTCGAAGCAGTACAAAGATTGAAAAGGAGAAGAACGACGAGAAGGGAAGCAAGCTGCTGCGGAAGAACGGTGGCGGTGGCCCTGCGGCTAGTGGCATTCCGGTGGCCACCAAGATCGGCTCGGAGTCTTCGAAGGGAGCGAGCAGCGAGAGTATCACCTCGGCGGCCAGTACTCCGACTGCCAGCCTGACGAGGAATACTTTCAGCAGCAATTCGCTGAACCGGAAGGCGGGCCAGGCGCCGGTTGGGGGAATGAAGCAACAGGTTGCTGCGGCTTCCGCCGGGCAGGAAAGTTCCTCCAACAGCAATTCGCTGAAGGCACGAAAGAAATGAAAACCGTACTAAGAGGGCGAGTACTGCTGCGTTGTTTTATTGCTAATCCTAGATTGGCAGCGCTGCGATTTGTTGGACTCGTAATTGTGTATTTCTTAAGTCCAAAGCGACTGGAAGAGAGGCGGACTGAAGCGGTGCAGAAACGGTTTCTGTGATGTGATTTCATAACTGTCATTGTTTTTTTTACGTTTTATTTGTATGTTAATTTCCTTTGCTCTTTCTCTCTCATTCTCTTTCTTTCTGTTTCCTTCTATTATTCTTCTCTCGAAATGATCCAGTGTTTAACTTTTGCTACCACATAGTTTACTGACATTTAATAGTTTTTTTTTATTAGGATAACAGAAAAAGTTAACAGCCGATCGCAGCGCGATCGTTATAACTCTAATCGATGATGATTAATTTTACCCAAGCATTTGGAAAGTGCTGACATTGAATTGTTTCAAAGTTAATTTGTACAAACAGTGCTCCACCGTAAGGACTAGGTTTAGGTTCATCCAGCTTCCATGAGCGTTTTTTTCTTTTTTTTGGGACAACCAGAACTTCGAAGTTTGGAGTGTGTGCGATTTTTATTTGCTTTGCTTGCCCCGAGAACAGAAGAGTCTAGTAGGATTGATAATAATGATGGAATTTAAAGAATGTACCTTTCTGATGCGGACTCAGCGATACTAGGGCCCAGAGTATATTCCAGTTAAAGTATGTAGAATCTGATATAAGGCGTGTATAAATCGATTGCCATAGTTTGTCCAGTTTTTCCCAACATATAATTAGTAATATATTGAAGCACACGAAAATGCTTGTAAAGGAGGTGCAATTTTCCGCGATGTGTGTTGGCACAGCAGCCATAGGACGTAGTTTTGCCGGAAGCGTAGTGAATTGTTGATTGTACAAAGCTTATTAAAACGTTTGCTAAGTATTTTCTTTTTGTTTTCTCAGAATTGAGGAAATCAGCGGGTACAGTTTTGTTTGGAAATCATTTGTCGGAGAAGAAATATTCGAAAAAATCGATGTCAGTTTAAAAATAAGCAATCTGTTCTATATTTGTTCATATACATCTTTAAAAATTACGATGTACAGCATTTTTCATATAACAACGTACTTTTATCAGAATACCACTTGGAATCATTCGTTTACACAATTATAAAACATGACGCTACTTTAGGAATTTTTTTTTAGTTATTTCTGAAAACCATCAGTTTTTAACATAAACGGATTTCCAGTTGAATTATGATAAAATTAACAAAATTTATCAAGCAATGATTACCATATTGACGTTCAAAACTCGACCAATTTCCGTGACGTTCTAATTTTTGTTCGTTCTCTTTTAGTTCTTTTCAAGCCCGATCGGAAGTTTTTTGTGACTCAATCAAAAACACGAAAATGAATCCGTCATGTTCTAGAATCGTCTCTTTTAGAAACACTCATTGGTGTTGTCATCGAAGTCGGCTATTCGGCGATGCTCTATCCAGTATAGTAACGCCTAGCATACTTGCAAAGAAAACCAAACCATCGGCTCCAGGTCAGGATCATGATGGAGATCGAAGCAACTCGGTGGTTGTAAGAACCAATCAAAGTAGTCTGTAATATTTTGAATTATAAATAGAATCAGTTTACCTCACGTTCTCAATCAAACCAGTCGGGGTTTCTTTCCTCCTCTAAGAGGTTATGGGCCGTTGTTAGAGTGCAAGTTGCCATAGTAACGGATAAACAACCAGCGGAAAAAAATTCGACGATGGACCGATTGGGAATACAGAAACTCAATGGAGGAAATTACAGCGTTTGGAAGACCAAAGTGGAGTTCCTCCTTATCCGAGATGATCTGTGGAAGTACATCACCGATACCGAACCTGTGAGTACTGCAGAAAACCCAAATGAAGCTGCCAGGACGGCGTGTAGAAGCGGTGATCAGAAGGCTCGGGCGACGATAGGCATCCTCCTGGAGGCGACCTGGGACAAGCTGAAAGGACAGTATGAGAAGGCCACACTGACGTCAAAGGTGTCACTTCTCAAGCGCATCTGCGACTATTCTGCGCTATTCCGACGGTGAGGACGTTGAGCAGCACATTTTCGAGATGGAAGGGCTGTTCGAGAGGCTGACGTTGCCTGGCGAGGAGTTGAGCAAGAGCATGCAGGTAGCATTCAAACGTAAAGAGATGTTTAATTTCCAATAACTGGATGCAATAACCAAGAATATATAATCCTGGCAAATAAAATTAGGCCTTGAATATAATTAAAAGCTACAAAACGTTTCGGATACTTAAATTTAAACTTTTAAAAAAATAATGAGCAGTCAGATTTGCACAATTGCACAAACCATAAAAATTACACTTTACTTACTACACTAGCCACACGAGAATCTACGAATACTTGAAAAAATACTAGAAAACTATAGGATTAATTTTCCACAATAATTTAAATACGCTTGCATCTAATCTGAACTCTGTTTACAATCAACGTAATCGCTGATCTTGCCAAACTATATTATTATGACTCTTATTTGCATGAAATAGGTTTGGCAGTACTTCAGTATCACCTTTTTTCTGGTAGTGCTATAAATAGCCCAAAGTAGAACACTTTTTTATTTTCCATAGATAATTAAATAATAACATACTTCTAATTGTATATTTTTCAATATTTATTTTTCAATATTTAGAAATAAAATACCACATTTAACAATATTTTTCCATCTCTGTTGAATTTGGCGGCACTGCTCATACTGTATAGCACACCCTCAACGCTAGTTTGCGTGTTCAATCATTCATAGAGCATTCTGTGCCCAATGTTATGGTGAGTCTTGTTGTCAATCTTCTCTTGGAAGAATAACAAACAAACCCTTTCATTTTGTCTTGGTTATACTGCATGCATCAAACGATCTACTTCATGCGAGAAATTTTAAAAGTTTTGTGGACGTTTATATTTTTGGGTGTAGTAGTGGAGAGCGTTAACTAGTTTATATTTTTCTTGATTAAAATCAGTTACGATTTACATATGTACACAGATGGGATTAATGTTTTTCGTGATATTATTGAAATAGATGCAAAGCAGTGGCAACTTTTCCGTATTAAATTGGAATAAAATTATCAGAATCGAATGTTTTGTGTATTGCTAAACGATTAACGGTGAAGTGAACGATTAAGCCATGAATAACTTCCGCATAATCATAAACCATTCCTGGACCATTTCCTTTATTGTTGACGACCGTACCCGTTATTGTTACGACATTTACCCTTATAGTTGACAACTATAAACTAACAATATCCTATATAGATTTAACAATATGCCAGATGGTAGAAGACCAAATAACAATATGCTGGATAGGCGGTTAAGTTAGGTTACCATAAAAAAATGGCAATTTTCACGAACAAAAATTTTGCTGTACTCTATGCCAAAAAGTTGGCATATAATCCAGGCCGAGTGCAGACAAAACAAAACCTTTCAATTACAATATGGGAAACATTATTAATATGTGTTAATGTAGAGGTTGTATGGTGGAAATGAGATTAAACTATTCGATAACAGTAACATAAAATGTGATAATATATCTTGCATTCGAAATATAGTTTTGACTATACAGCAAATTGTTTTCCGTTATGCGGGTTGTGTACTCAGTGTTCGGAATTCAGTGCATATTCACCGATTTCCACTGGATGTCTGCTTATTGAGGTCAAGCTAGGCTCCCTAAGTAACAAATTCGATTTTAAGGTACACTTGAAGAAGTTTTCAAGACTCATTTGATAAAACCACGCATAAAACTAGATATTCTACATAACATCAATAAAACAGCCATAAAACCCTCATAAGTTTAAAAAGGCCCATACCACAGGAGGTTCTCGAGACTAGTTCCCAAGGTTCGCTAAAAACTTGATAGTTTTATCGGTACATACTTGAAATGACATTCAAGACATGCTTAAAACTATGATAAAACTACTAAAAGTTTTGATAGTTTTATGATTTTCCTCTTTAATAACACTTCCAGTCCGTCACAAATATGTTTCGAAGATTCTATTTTTCGATTCGTTCTGCTGAATGGGGACTTTTTTTGTTAATAGTTGAGTGGAAGCTATAAAAGAAAAAAATATCGATATACCAAGTCGAGCACTCGACACTGAAGAAGTCTGTAAGTAGCAGACGAAATAGGTCTATCTGTCAAAAGATAAGCTCATAGTAGAATTAAAAGGAATTAGCTCGCGTTTACTAGTTAAAATTTGAAAAAGTGTTTCAAGGTTTAATTTTTTATTTTATAATAAGTGATCAAATGAAGTGTTAATTTAAATTCTCCTAGTTTCCTAATCACAATTGTTCTACTAATACGCTCAAAAAGTTTTTTTTTAAAATAGTGTTTGAAAAAGGTGAAAGATCGATATACATATGATATTTCTTTTCCAAGGTGGATACGTTTGCAAATAAATTGTAAAATTTACCATAAATGCATCTGTTTTTTGGCTGCAATTGATAAACTTTTCATGTGACAATCCGGTTTATTGGTGTTTTATAACATAAAAGTTCGAAAATTTTAATGCGCCACTGAATTATTGCTAGAAACATTGACTTATTTAAAAAAAATAGTTGACAATACAACAATTAGGTAACAAGATTGATAAATTGTTAGATCTTGAATAAATTGTGTTTACAATCCATTTTAGGTTTGAAAATGTATTTTAAACAACATTGTTTGTTCGTAGCATTGGAAAAACGAGAGTTTTGTTGCATACTTATGAAAATGGCTACCATTCCGAGGGAATCCAGAATAGCCACGCTCGTCATTTTTCAATGGTTTTATCTTAAACTACCATAAAACGCAAATAAAACTTATATTTCTTGCACAAGACAAACAAGATTTTTCGAGGAACGCGATAAGTTCATCTTTATTTGTTCTATTCTTGAAAAAGATGAGTTACGCTTGAATAAAACTTGTTTGAATTGCTCAAGGTATACAAGTCTTTCGTAAGATAGCCATCAAATCAGTGTGAAAAAGTCACATTATAAACAAAGAAAATATGAACGTTCAAGTCAATTGTTGTTCTTAGTCATAATTACAGCTTATAATTTATTGTTTTTACCAGCGTAAGTCGATAAAAAACAAAAAAAAAACTCTAACTTGAAAATGCTAACAATGGTTTTGATGGCTGAAATATCAGTTAAGCGAAAACTGATTTTTCTCTTGATGTATATGCTAAACCTAACGTCGGAAGTAGTGCGCTGTGTAGTGGATCACTGAGAGATTCCAGCGCACTGATTCCGACTTTAGATTTAACGTATAGATCATGGGAAAAATCGATTTTCGCTCAGATGAAATACCAATTTTTACTTGCAACGAGTAGAAATATTGTGTAGCCTATTGGGAACTGAACTGCTCGACTCGGGAGAATTTAGCATTAACATAACATTTTACTATAGTAGTGTACGTTAAACCTTATGTCGAAAGTACTGCGCTGTATTACCACGGTGGTGCGCCATATAACGCAGTACCTGGGATGTTATGATTAACTTGCACAACTGGCAATCAATTATCATGAGTTATGATTCTCGGGTTTCAACACATTGCACTATGTAATTTGATTCGTTACAAAAAATAGGACGCATGACGCATAGACCCTTCTGATAAGTTAGTCTCAGTAGGCTGCGAATCCAATGGAATCTAGCGATGGTCAAACTAAATTGTCGTTGGTGGCTGAGATGAAGGAGTATTCAATATAGTAGATAGGTTTTATTGACTTTCCGCTTGAACGAACAACTATTTTATAATGGGCAACTATTTTATGGGCGTCCATTGTTCAGTTTTTTATGTTTCACATAATGTTCTTTCTCAAGTGTATGTGCTCTTATTTGAAATCAAATGGTTCTAAGAGCGTTTTATGGCAGCATTTTCAAGATTCATTCATCTAAAAAAGAATGTCATAAAACTTTTTCCAAATTTTTATCAGGTTTTATGAAAGTTGCGAAACGATGTCTTGAGAGGGAAATCAAGTATCTTATAAAATTACTTATAAGGTGAATAACACTAATAAATGATGTAGTTTTATGGAGGTTTCTTCAAGTGTTCTCAAGAACTTAAGAACTTCTTAAGAACTGTTAATCAATTAAAACCACCTTAACTTGGAAAATGCCCTGATAAAACCAGATGATCTCCAGAATGCTTTGATAAAATTACTAAAAACATGAATAAAACCAATTTGCATTTGAATTGTTCGCTTCCTTTAGTTATATTGAATAAACATTTTACTATTTATTTTCCCATATGTTTCTTTTAATAACACTAGTTTTCTTACTATTTCCTGTGCACATTTTTTAAGGAGTAGGAATTGAACTCATATTCCAGATTCCCCGAACCAATCATCAATAATTAACAACCTGTCACTTTCAATCACTCGGGTTGCGGACGACATCAGCTGTGGAGCGACGATCACGCTCTCGCACGATTAACTTCGCGACATGCTACCGTTCGTTTTGGTCAAGGAGGAAGACCTTCTGTGTAGTAATCTGTGTAAGATGGTAACTGGTTGCAGTACACTATATTAACCAGGCAGGAATACTATCCGCGAACAAACATGTATCGTTTGTTTTGTATTAAGATAGCTACAATCGTCCACAGGTAGTGTGAAGGCATCCACTAACTGTAGCGAAGCTAGGGTAAGAGCGGACAGAGAGTGAAACCGGTGCGGCGGAATGGCGGCGGTGGCGGTCGCTCGTTGGTGCGGGTAAATATGCAAACAGATGGGTAAAAGATATCTACGAAGGCACACGCTACTAAATGCTCCATGCTCACCTGTTGACTGAGGTGACGGAGAAGGAAAACACGGCACAAATTGCTCGCGTAGTCACTTTACCATAGGGTGGGTGAGCCTTGTTTCGGTCCTCGTAATGCATCTTGAACGTCGAACATGACCTTAGGGTAGCAATTATTGAAAGAGGAAGTAGTTGAAGACATTTAATCAAAGCGTAACGTAAATGTAACGACCATAAACAATTTATCTCGACAAAATGTCCAAAGGCTGATCAATTCGGCAAATAGCCCCAGTAAAATTCTCAAGTTTCGGCAGAATTTTCATTTCATAGTTGAATTTCGGTAATTTACAAGAGAGTCTAACTGAACTGAAAAAGGCAAAACGATCGACTGAAAAAAATAAGGGCTAGAAAAATGTACCACTCATGCCACCAACAGTACGCTTACCCTACCTGCAGGTACATTTCATTCGGAAGTGTTTCGCCGCGACAGTTTCTCCTAGTCGTCCGATAAGACGAGAGCGCATCGGCCGAAATCTGCGCGTAACTTTTTTTCTTCCCTCGATCCAGAAGTCGTTTAGTTAGTGATTTTGTTCTAATTGAAAGGCAAAACAAAGGCAAGGTCCCGTGGTTGAGTCACCCATGAATGAACGTCTGTTATCGGATGGATGGCAAAGATTCCATATCAACCAGCTTGGAATTTTAGAACAAGCCAAAAAAAATCGTGTCGAAAATAATCGTATTTTATCGCGCAGAAATACGTAGATTGATTACCGGCGGCGTGTTCGTGTAATCATCAGTCCGGTGTTTTATTTTTCAAGCAGTGCATGTGTGCGGGGTTCTGATATAGGTGGATGTTTTTGAATGGTTTTCCTTGGCTTTGAATGCCAATTTTGGGCGACCAGCAGTCAGTTCTGGGCGGACAATGAGAAAGCGCGTGTTCGCGAGGGATTTAAACCGTGCCTACCTGTATGTGACCATTGACTGGCGTTTGTGAATCGAGCAACGGAAATCGGAAGAAAGTGTGCGATCGATCGTCGTCTTGTTGCCATCGGTTGTTATCGGTGTCACCTTAACAGCAGCAGCAGCAGCAGTGTGGAGTGAAGTGTGGCGATCGCACCGGCGGTGTGCAGCAGACTCCTATCTTTGGCATAATGGTGTTCAATTGCACCCTATGCGGAATGGGCCCACGGGCCACCATACTGTTCGTCGGAATCGTTTCGCTGGTAAGTGCCCGAATGCCAAAAGGCGACTTTGCCCGATGAGGAGTGATTCACGTCACGCTTGTTTATCGAATTTTATCTAGCGGTTTATGAGCAATGCGTGATAATACTGCACCGAGCGTCATAAACTTCACCGAGACGAGACTTTCGGAATTTCGATAAAAATGTGAAACACGCCGCCCCCGGAACAACTTGCACATAATGCAATCGATAATTTTTGCTGGTATCAGCAATAAGATGATATTGTCACTTACCGTAATGGTGATGCGCATTGCAGCGTTGATACGATAATCGCTAAAAGGAATTATGCTTAGTCTTTTCGAAAAAGACCGAGGAAAACTAGTAACCTCGTAAAAAAATAAACCATTTATCACGATGTATCATTACATATTGATAACTTTTACGCTTTGGTGATAATTATCAACTCGATCACCAGCAAACTGGACACCTGGATTGGAAGTAAAGATAAAGGAGGTTTTACTGATTGATATAGTTTTCCAGATAAAGAGAAGTTACCTTCAGTGTGATTGTTTGAGTAAACAAACAACTGTCGATGAGATTACATTTAAAAATGGCATTTATCGGCCATCTACTTCACTGAACTAAAATGTATTTGCACTTAATCGGTTTTTAATGGAACAATGGCTCTAATCAGAAAGAATTTGTTATCAAAACGGCCTGTGGAAGAAAGTTAATAACTCTCAAGATAATTGCAAGCAACAGATGGTACTTTTTCAGTGCTAGTGAAATCGAAGTTCAAGCCAAATAATGCGTTGAGAGTAGATGATTATATACATACATATGAAAATATTATTTGCCACTTCACATATATCTTTAACCATTATTTAAAAACTTTATTTTTTCATTCAATACATTCCATATACAGGGTGCGGCAGAAAATAATGCCAAAATTTGTTCTATTTCTTTCAAAGTTCATTTTCAACTAATTCAAGCAATAATATCAACATTTTCGAGTGCAGTTATCTTTATAAAGTCCTGTTAAACAAATTTATTCAAAGTGTGCTCCATTTTTATTAATAACATCCTCGAGCCGACGCCGGAAGCCAGAGCATGCGTTTCGGACATAGTCCTTCGACATTGACTGCCATGTGCGTATTATGGTTGACTTAAGGGTTTTCACACTACGGTGTGATGTTTTGCAGGCTCGTGCTTCAACATATGCCCAAATCAAATAATCCAACGGATTAAGATCTGGACTGCTAGGGGTCTTCTCTCAGGGAAGCACTTGGTCCTTTGAAATACCGATATACACTTCGGTATTGATTTTGACTCCAGTATCAATGAAAACAGGTGGCATTTTCAAACCGTTGGACGCCACCAAGCCAAACATCATGACATCAGCCGGGTGTTTGGTTTGAAATTTGAATTTCACTTTTTCCGGAACGTTCTCCATTTTCTGCGGTGAAATGAACGGACCGTGCGGCTGTTGGCCACAGCATCGATGCTGACAAGCTTTTCGTCGGGGAACAGGGTTATCATTTTTTCCTTCTTCAACAAGGAAAGCAATCTCTTGGAACGAGTCACTCGTAGTTCCTTGACCCGGTCCGTAATTAAGTGGCGCTTCACTCTGGCTTTGGAAGATGCAAGCAGGTCTTCTTTGATGATTCTCCGCATGGATTTCTCCGAAATATTGGCTTCCTTTCCAAGTTTTCTTATGGAACGCACCGGATCGCAAGCAATTTTTGCACGGACCGATTTGATCACGTTCGGTGTGTGTGTGCAAAGCGCGGACGTCCGCTTTCCGGCATCCGCTGCTTAGATCATCCTGCAGGGACTTTTTATGCGGTAAACTGTTGCCAAATGGCACCCTTTCACCTTGGCAATCTCTTAAGGCTTCTTTTGGCCGAGCAACAAACTGGTGATCGCTTCTTTCACGAACATTTTGACGAATTTGCAATGAAACAAATAGAATGTTTGGATGCAGAACTTGAAAGCAAACATAGACAAATACACTTTCGACAGAAATTGGTCACTAGCTACACGAATTAACCCAATACTCAAGTTTGAACATTTTCGCATTATTTTCTGCCGCACCCTGTATTACAGCGCTGGCTCAAGTTTGTCATATACTCTGCGTCGCAGATTATTACTTTTCAGAAAATTCTGTTTACCTAGGATAAGATTCATTTAAATTAATTCTTCCTCAACTTCCCTAAGATACACTGATAGGCAAAATAAAGTGCCCACCTCATCGTTTTTTCAATTTCTCTCATTTACTTGGTTCAAATTAAAGTAAACACACTGTATTTTTTTATTATCTTAGTTTTTATATTCTTTTTAAGTTTCACTTATGGAATACTGCAAAAAAAGGAGTTTTACTTAAAGAAAAAAATCAATTTGTGTTGAAAAAAAAAAACAGTGACAAAATAAAGTGCCCACTTCATTTAGGCTACAGAAAACATAAATTAAAGTAAAATATAAGCATTTCAATAATTCATGTGTCCTCCTTTGGCCTTCCGGACCTCCTGCAGGCGCTTCGACATGCTCTCGACCAGGTTCTTTAGGTGCTGTGGATCTAGCTCTTCCCAGGCGCGCTCCAGGGCTTCAAAATACTTATTTTCATTGGTAACAACAGTTTTGTCAACCCTGGCATCGAGAATCGCCCACAAATTCTCGATGGGATTGAGGTCCGGGCTTTGTGGAGGCCATTCCAGCGGTTTGATCCAACAAAACCGGAAGAAAGACTTGGTCTTCTTGGCAGTATGCTTCGGGTCGTTGTCCTGCTGGAATACGAACTTCTCTTCAAGGCCCTTCTGGATCAGCAAAACCTCCAGACTTTCTCGCAGGATGTTGATGTAAGAATCTGCCGTCATTATCCCGTCGATTTTCACAATGCTTCCCACTCCACCCCACGAAAAACACCCCCAGACCATCACATTTCCTCCTCCATGCTTCATCGTGCCTTGGTGCCATCGTGCGCTCCTGAAGCTCCTCTCCCGATCTGCACCAAACACCAACCGAACCTCGGTTAAACAGCTCGAATTTTAATTCGTCCGTCTAGAGAACCGTTTTCCAGAACTCTAGGGGATTATCAGCATGCTCCTTAGCAAACTTAAGCCGTTTGGCTTTGTTTGCCTTGCTGATAAATGGGCGCTTCCGAGCAAGTTTGCTATTCAACCCCTGTGCTACGAGACGGCGACAAACAGTTCGACAGGAAACTGATAACTGAAGGGTTTCCTGGATTCTTGACTTCGCGCATGATCTTTGTGTCCGTTCTCGCATCCGTTTTCCGCTTCCTGCCTCTGCCAGGGCGATCCACCACTGATCCAAACGTTTCAAGCTTCAGAAGAATTTTGCCAACCGCTGCCTTACCGATACTGTACCGATACTGTGTGATACTGTTCTTAGCGACAACCAGTTTTGCTCATCACGAACGACCAATTATCGGATACACAAGGGAATTGCTTTCGAAAGCACTGCGTTCTCCATTTTTTTTTCAATAGAATCAAATGCGATCACGTATACAAATGCACCAGGTTGAGCCGTTTGCTTCAAAACATGTCAAAATATCAAAACATAAACAATCGAGGGGTCTTGCAATGGAAACTTATCGGAAACATATCGATTTTTGAAGTGGGCACTTTATTTTGTCACTGTTTTTTTTTCAACACAAATTGATTTTTTTTTCTTTGAGTAAAACTCCTTTTTTTCAGTATTCCATAAGTGAAACTTAAAAAGAATATAAAAAATAAAATAAGAAAAAAAAACTACACTGTGTTTACCTTAATTTGAACCAAGTAAATGAGAGAAATTGAAAAAACGAAGAGGTGGGCACTTTATTTTGCCTATCAGTGTACATAGGTGTTGCCATTTTTTTAGAGAGAGAGAGAGAGAGAATGAGAGATAGAGAGATAATGAGAGAGAGAGAGAGAGAACTACACCGTCTTCAAACAGCGGTTGCACACACAGAACACATAATATTATGTAACGGACAACACAACGCACGTGGGCCAGCAGATTAGGGACATTTTCAAGTTCCACCGGCTAGAGCATGAATCGAGCCCTCACTTTATGACAATTCGTCTGAAGGACGGGTGGATTATCTTCTATACGCTTACCCAAAAAACTTTGCAATACCTGTCAAATTTTGGCAACAAAATTCAACAATTCTAGGCTTGTTCTGGAATTTAAAAAACAAAATGGATTTAAAAAACCTTAGGCACAGCCATTCAAGCTTGAATCTCAGCGTGTGTAAAATTCCGCAACCGTCAATTTAAAACGAATCGCCAAATGACAATAAGCAACTAGCAAAAATCAAATATGTCAGTTTTGTACCCGTTATATGGCATCTAATTGCACGTCAAAACATCGTGTCAGTATCGGGAGTCGTGTGGCGAATGTCGGCGAGATATTTTGACATGCTAGAAGATGCCGCAACTTTAACACATCAGTGGGCACCTCGACTATGTGAGCTACGTGGCGCTATTGAAGAATCGATTGCTAACGCTAGCGATTGCTACAGATTTGAAAATTTACACAAAGTTATCGACTAATTTTGGTCTTGCTTAAACGTCTGTCTGTGCCTTAGGTTTTCCACATGTTTAAAAATCGAACCGCAATAACTTGCAACCATGGTAAATGGTGAGCCAAAATATTCACTTTAAAGTCGTGTTAGATTTTTGTATAGGATAGCCTCCGAGTTTATTCACAATTTGTACTGAAAATGTACTTTTCCTCCACGACTTTCTCATCCACACTGAAAATTAAATTGTAATTTTATTACGAAATCGAATGTAGGACTAACAAATTTATTCGTTGTGTTCGTTGTAAATAGATTTGTACTTTTCAACTAAAGGGTGTCCACGATGAAATTGCCACACTATGAAATTGCTCTAACTTTTTAACCGTTGGGTAGAATTTAATGAAAATTTGGGTGGATTTAGTTCATAGTGCATTATTTACATCCTGCCAGTTTCAAAGTCCTGTGATCAAAACTCGCGGAAATGGAGTCGAAAGAACAGCTCGTGCGTGATAAAATCTTGCGCATTCATCAGGAGAACAAGGATCTCTCGCATCGTTCCATCGCTAAAACGTTGGGAATCGCGAATTCCACGGTGTCGCGAGTGATTAAGCGGTTCAAGGAACGGTTGACCACCGATCGGAAGCCCAGAAGTGAAGGAAAAAGTATTCCGTACAACACCAAAAATCACAACCGCGTAGTTGGGGCCTTCAACCGAAATCCGAACGCCTCCGTTCGGGATGTGTCTAAGAAGCTGCAGCTAAGCCGAAGTTTTGTCCAGAAGGCCAAAACTAAGGCTGGGCTTCGAACGATCAAGGTACAAAAGGGCCAAAAGGAAAGTTGATTGCTGCATCATGGACGACGAAACATATGTGAAGGCCGACTTCAAACAGATCCCCGGCAACCTGTTTTTCACGGCCAAGGATAAGTTTAGCGTTCCGGAGCATGTCCGCAATCAGAAGATGTCCAAATTTGCGAAGAAATTCCTGGTTTGGCAAGCCATCTGCCTGTGCGGGAAGCGGAGTGCACCTTTCGTGACCCAGGACACGATGAACGGACAGGTGTACATAAAAGAGTGCCTCCAGAAGCGGCTGCTTCCTCTCCTGAAGGCCCACAACGTCCCAACAATCTTCTGGCCGGATTTGGCCTCATACCACTACTCCAAGGACGTGCTGAAGTGGTATGCGAACAATAAGGTCAATTTCGTGCCGAAAATGTTCAACCCTCCCAACACTCCGGAGCTCCGCCCCATCGAGAAGTACTGGGCGATTATGAAGCAGCACCTTCTTAAACGACCTAAGGTAGTGAAGACAGTCGAGGAACTGAAGAAAGTATGGGTTTACATGCAAAAAACGGTTGATTCACAGGTTGTGCAAAATCTTATGGCCGGGGTTAAGGCCAAGGTGCGGGCATTTGCGTATGGACTGTAAATAAAATACGAGTAAAATGGTAAAATGAAGTTTAATAGTTATTTCTCAATCCCTGAAAATTTGATGGCAATCGGATGAAAACTCGAATTTTGCGAATCAATTTTGTGTGTGGCAATTTCATCGTGGACACCCTTTATGCATCATTTGAACCTGGTCTCAAAAATGCATTGGAACAAAAAACAACTGGTAACGGTAACATTGTCCCCTGCAAATCTGCTGCAAAAGGAAGGAAGTTTTAGTTTGACGGTGTTAACGGAAATTGCATCTGGAATATTTGATTCATTGCAAAGAATTGGCGTCTTCAGCAAAGGCTTTCTTTGCCAAATGTAGCTCTAAAGAGTTGCCGTCTTCGGCAAAGTTGTTGGAAATATAAAATGTACTCATTTGACATTATAAGATTAGCTCTGAATTTTGCCACAGAGTCCATCTTTGTCAAATGAAGGTTCATAGAGCTGTCAACTCTGGTAAAATTGATTTGTATCTAAAATATAGTCAATTGACATTATCAAATTAGTTCCAAGTTGCGCCGCAAAGATGGCGCTGTGGTTTATCTTTGACAAATGAAACTCTAGAGAGTCAAGGTGGTGGATTCGTTCCTGTCTTGACCTACTTCACTCTTTGTTCTAGCAAAAAAATTGCTGTCCAGTCCTAGAGCCTCATGGGGATCAGAAATTATTTCCTTCTCAAACAACATCATCTAGAGAGTTGCCGTCTTCAGCAAAGTAGTTGAGAATGTAAAATGAAGACATTTTAAATATCACATTAGTTCCACACCGTACCGCAGAGATAGCGCTGCAGCTTATCCGCCAATCCGCCATATCTACGGATCTGGAACTAATGTGATAATCTCATAAGACGACGACTGACATACTGAGAAACTTTGGCCAAGACGATAAGACTCTAGCGACTCATTTGGTAAATATAGACTTCAGCGCCATATCTGTGGAAACATCTGGAACTAATATTGTAATGTCAAAAGATGACAGACGACGTACTAGAAACTTTTATCATTTGGAAAAGATAAACTGCAGTGCCATCTCTGCGGTAAGTTCTGCAACTAATCTGATAATGAGAAAAGACGAAAATTGACATTAAGAGAAACTTTAACGAAGACGGCAACTCTCTAGTGCTTCACTTGACAAATATAGACTGCAGCATCACCTCAGAGGCATAATCTGGAACTAATATAATAATGTCAAAAAAGGGAAAAATGACGTACTGTGAAATTTAGCCGAAGACGGTAATACTCTACAACTAGTCTGGAATGTTTTGTATGCAATTCTGTTCACGCATCGAAATCAAAACCTCCTTCCTGGTGGTCAATATTACAGAAACCAGGTTTTTCTACCACCAATGCAATTTTGAGATCAGGTTCTATTACAAATGGGTTCTGAACATTGTGTCTAGGTTGAAATTTCATAATTCTAGAAAGGGTTGAAATCCGGGTCAGTATTGACTAAAATGTCTTATGTGTCAGTTTTATTGACAAAGGACTACGTCTTTATTTTTAACACTAAACCAATTAAAATAACGCAAATATAAGATGATGTATTAGGGTAGAAAACGGTTTCAGCTCCTCGGGACCCTATTCGAAGCACGAGGTAAACGTTAACCTACAACGCTCATTTTGCAGTCTGGTACTTCACTAGATAGAGCACCATACTGCAAAAAATGAGCGTTGTAGGTTAACGTTTACCCCGTGCTCGGAATAGGGTTCCGAGTGCTGAAGCCGTTCCCTACCATAATGCCGATATTTCAGAGTAAATTTACTAAATGCACAGTAATTTCCTATCACAGATTTCACATTTAAGTAAGGAACGTTCGTATGCAACAGTGTTCGATATATAAAGGGACACCTTCGGATTTGCTACATTTCGACCAATCCCACCAAGGTGGTAAACCAGTACTCAAATCCGATAGGACTAGTTATTTTTCTTAACAAATATCAAATTATTACAATTATTACACCATCAACAAACCATTAACCATCAACAAACAAAAGAAATAAAGATTATTCTAAGGCTAAGGCTTTGCTACATTTCATCATCATCATCCCAGTTCGATCAAGCGATACGTACGGACGTGTTTTTCGCTCTCTTGGTTCGAAGGTTTTTCCTCGCTTATTCCATCTCCTTCGTTTTCTCGTGATTGCGTGCCCGGCTCGTGATATTTCGCCAGCTCTTGCCAACTTGTTAGCGTTGGCAAGCCAAAGGGAAACATTGCAAGCGTGTGCAACTTTTTCCGCTCGACCTGTTGTCGTGGCGATGGGATGTAAAAATCAACACATGGTGACAACCACGCCAGCGGCATCAGCTAACGCAAGCACACCGAGCTGTTCCAAGCGGCAACGGCATGACGACCCCAACTCATCGAATCCCAACATACCGATTACTAGCGATCAATCGGCGCTCCCGGTACAGGAAGTACCGAAGAAGGTGAGAATCCCGCCGCTTTTCACCACGTCTAAGAAGATTGCTGCACTCAAAACCGAGCTTGCAGCAATTAAATTAAATCCGCTGTTCAAGGAACAGCTCAAAGCCGCCACATCCGTGACACTGAAGTTCCTGTGCAAGCATGGACCGTAAACACACCATCAGCATCCTCAACTGGAATGCTTGTTCCACCAGGAACAAATCTATTGAGCTCGGTGACTCCCTTAACAGGAAGACCATCGACATCGCCATCGTCACCGAGACACATCTCAAGCCGGAACTGAACATTTTCATCCCTGGATATAGGATTGTGCGACGTGATCGTAGCGGCTCTAGAGTACGAGGAGTTGCGATCGCCTTGCGCTACAACATCAACTGTCATCTACTTCCGAGCTTTCAGCTTACTTACCTTACCAATCAGACTAAGGCCGGTCTGGCCTCTGCTGTACACAGAATTTGTTTCCATTGTAATCGGTTCATGGTTGTACCTCGCCATCCTCGCTGTCTGCGGAGAGTCCACAGGTCGCCTTCTACTTGATCGATCCACCTTCCTCGTTGAGCGTATCTTCTTCTTGTACCTGTTGGTTCGTTTTCAAGAACCATTTTCTGCGTCCGACAATCTTACGACATGCCAAGCCCATCATATGTGTACGATGGGAGTTTCTCCCAGCAACTGGTCAAATTCGTGGTTCATTCGCCTCCTTCACGTTCTGTCTTCCATCTGCACTACACCGTAGATGTTACGCAGCACCTTCCGTTCAAAGACGCGCCCTTGGTTGGTCCTCCACTAGCAATGTCCATGTTTCGTGGCCAGTCTATTTGATGTCTTGTAGATGGTCAACTTTGTGGTTTGGCGAACTTTGTTCGATCTTAGCGTCCTTCGGAGTCTAAGTAGGCACGATTGCTAGCCATAATGCGCCATTGTATTTTACTGCTGGTGTCGTTATCGGCGGTCACCAATGAGCCCAGATACACGAATTCGTCTATTACCTCAATTTCATCACCGTCGATCTGAACTCGTGCTAAGAGGCTAACATTGACTTCTCTTCCCTTCATGTATTTTGATTTCAACGCATTAATCACAAGCCCAAGCCTACCAGCTTCAGCCTTAAGTCTGATGTACGTTTTCGCCATCGTCTCAAAGTTACGTGCTACGATATCAACTCCGTCGGCGAAGCCAAATAGTTGGACAAACTTCCTGAAGATCGTGCCACTTGTGATCCTATCGCAGTCAGGGAAGCAGAGCGATTTGCAGTGCCATATTCCGAGTTTCCAATCGTGGTCCCCTAATTCGTCGCCTAGGTCTTTGCCGATTGTTCCAGTCCGTATTAACTTCTGTATTATTTGTAACATTGATTTTTCAAATGGCGGCTTGTTGGGCCTTCCTCAACCCCCTGTCTCTGCAGGGGACCATCGATGCACATCACTGTTTTAGAGTCCCACGCTGGCACAAGGCCGATGACTGCACCCTTTGAAGAGAGCAGCCCCCTTTCCTGTCAGCATATGACCAAGGTCCGACCCGGGTTGGTTAGCCGATCTTTCCTGTGGTTACTCATACCCCAGTTGGCACCACGGGGAGGTAGGGATAGGATTTACTGGACAGAGGCTAAGGATCTCAGTAGGATCTATTTTATACCTGTAACAATTGTACGCATTGTCCAGTCATTTACTAACCAACAGAAATATTACCTCTTAAAAGTCTTTAGTTTCAACAAATCCAGGCCATCTTCCTTTTCAAATCCGAATTTATTTTTTAACCGTCAGTAATATTCAAATATTTTCTCCGAGGACTGTGGAACCTGTATGCTGGCTAAGAGTGAGTTGTGGGAAACTTAACGCATATTTCTAAAAAGGTATTTTTGTGAATCATACTGCAACATCGAAACACGTTTATTCTGGCAAATAGTTGAGATTTTAAATATACTTTAAAAGTTGACCTTATAGACACGCTTTTCACTTCAGACCTTTCCACACTGAAGTTTTCTCCAAACCTGAGGTTAGAGCTTCAAGTTTTTACACACAATGTATAAAGTATACAATAAGAAGCTAAATAGGCATAAGTTAAACGAAAATTTAAAAAATACTGTTTGAACCATTTCAGCCCATATCTTTTGAACCGTTCATTCAATCGTCCTGCTGTCAAAGAAAGCGTTGTAGAAAACTTAAAAACATTTCGAAAAACTTTTTGTGGTTACTGAAGAAACGCGAATAATTCATGAAAAGGTCGTATTTTTCGAATATCATTTTAAGAAATATTAAGAAATATCTCGAGAAAGGATGTGATCTTTCGAAGATTATCATTAGGAGCTTACAATTTTTTAAACTAAAATTAAAATTTTAAGAAATGCACCGAAAGTTGATGTTTTAGAAACTTTTTTTCTGGCGTAATAACTCCAAATTTTACAGGTAAAAAAAAAATCAAGATATTTTTTTGAAATATTCAAATATTAATGTAAATTTAAAAAAACAATATTTCTTTTTTAGTGTATATTTTTTACAACCTTCACACATAGGGCCACAACTTGTTCTTACACAGTTTTTTGTACAACCAAATGTTTTCTTGGATTTCTGGGATGTGGATCTGGATTTGGATAATAAGTCTTTTGGAACAATATCTGTTGAAGTTCTGTGGAACTTCACGCTTGTGGCTCCATTAATGAATATCTTATTGGCAGTACTGTCAGAGGAAACATATGAGCTTTTCTTGTGGAACCTGCACTGATAGAAAATCTGCTACTTTACAATCAGTTTCTTTAAACTGTTGCAGTGGAAGTGTTAAACGGAGCATAATAGATGCAGTAAAGAAAATTAGAACTGAAAGTACATCTTAAGGTGTGTTAGGGAATCTTGGAATATTAATAGTTTTCACATCTAGTGAAGTAAAGAGATGGTTAAGAATTGTCTATGTCTGAAAAGGATGGTGATTTACGCATCCCAAACCAAGTTTTCGTTGATTAAAATGCAGAAACTGCTGGTTAAAGACGAT